>CM076576.1:665663799-665798304 GCA_034641835.2 Pinus albicaulis | reverse complement strand
CACTTCCTTTTCCATCAATGACAATATTTCCAACACATACCTCACCCCTTCAAACAAGCATTTATTTCAATGTTTAGTTGATTATATATGATTTTATATGAATAAATCATCCTTCCAAGTTGCATCTTCTATCAACATGTTCTCCTAATTGAAATGGAATTATGAAACTCTCTTTATACATTCTTCCACTTCACAAGGTATTACAAATTTGTTACTCCTACCATGAAAATTTTATTTTTCCCCATGGCATAGGTCATATCTCAAAATAAACGTTGTAGCTTCATATATGTTTTTTGAACTAATTCCCATGACATGGAAGTTTATGTATGTCACCCCTCTATTACTATTCCTCTACATACTTCCTAATATTATCAATCCATTGTTGGGTGCAGTATAGGGTCTATAAATGTACCAACATTTAATTTGTTAATCCGGAGAGTTCGTGAACTTCGAGACGTAGCACTGGAAATGCCAGATAGAGTCCCTAGTAATCTGCAAAACAAATTCTAGTCTATTTTGCGATTAATTTCGAAAATAAACGTAATCCTGCACTAGTGCGAGAAACACCAATCCAAACAATTAAAATCATGCGGGAAAGTAAAAGAAATCAATGCAAAAGGAAATTCTAATTGCAAGTAAATAGAAGGGAAATCAAAACTGGAAATCAAGCGGTGCCGACAAAATAACAAAAACACTGTAAATGATGGAATAAATTCAAAAGCAATTCAAACAGTTACGCTTGCACTAATTCTGCCTGCACTACTGTATATTATAACGTGCTTGCACTAATTATGTGTAAGAAAAATCCATAAGTTAAAGGAAACCATAATATTAATGAAGAATTTATCAATTCAAATACCTAGTTTCCGTATTGATAAATATCGGCTCAGCAAATGTAAAAATCACGGCTTTAAATATCAATTAATAGATATAAATTAATTTACATAATTAGAGTTAGAGATCATAATGGCAAAGCTGATCTTATGGATTCGGACTATCTGGAGGGTGCAATCATTGTTTAAAATATTTCAGGTGCAAGTATAATTAATAATGCAGCAAATGAAATAGAAACAAATTACAACAACTCAAATTAACCTTAAAACTAAATTCACACAACAAATAAACAAGAATTGAAATGCTATTTAAAAGATGAGAGTGGTGTCGAGCTAGTCTGGCAGCCAACTCGCACCCTCTTTGAGTTCTTGGTTCACACAGAAATCAAAATCATTAGATGCAATAAATGAATAGACAAAGCATGAATAAAAATTGCTTCAATTAATTAAAAAACAGTCTTTTACATAATGCACGCATCGGTTAATCCCAGCAAGTAGGAGAAGCATTCCACACTAAAATCCATGTGCTTCTACATTGGAACAACCTCTCCTCTCTTCTACGCTATGCTTGCCTATGCGTGCTTCTGTCCTCTTCTTAATTGATTGACTAAAATTGAGTAGTCAGGCTTGGAGCCTTAACTCTTATTTTATAAATTTTTCAAATTCCAAACTTGGCATAAAACAAGCCAAACCTTTGCAAACATCAGTACAACCATTTCCCTACTGAAATAATATAGATTTACCACGAATTTCCCAAATATGGGCATTTTCTAGAATTCTGGAAAACTTGGTATTTTTAACAAACTTCCCCCACAACCCCATTCGTATCTCCTTAACCATTACGAATTTTAGAAAACGGCCTAAGGATTACTCAATATCCTATGTTGAGAGAAAAACCCATGTTTCATAATTATGAGATTCACTATGATTGACACGGAAATCAAGGTGTCATTAGGCAGTCTGGAAACTACTACAAATTCGGGGTTGTAGCATTAATTATTATCTAAATATAAATCTGTATGACCTGGGTGTGTCTTAGCTTATGTGGAAGTGTTCAAATGACATTTTTATCATAAACCTCTTTCAGATTCTCCCAGAAATGTGTCAATGTATCAAAGCCCCAAATTGGTGGAGGCACGCTGTAAAACTTGCACGGATGCAAGCATGCTAACTGCACTGGTGCAAGCACGCTGTAAGAACTGAATAGGTGCAGGAATCTGTTGCACAGTGTAGGAAAATAATTATAGGTTCAAAACATTATCAAATCAACTTTAACTTGCAACATACAAACCTTTATTAAACTTCCATTAATGGTATTTTAATCTCGTTAAAATAAAAGAACAAATACTTGCAACAATAATCATTTAATCAAATAGTAGCACGAGAGGTTTTGAGTGAAAAATGAGACAAAAATGAGGCCCAACATCCCCCCATGCTAACCATCTTGCATGTCCTCATGCTAGAAAATTCGGTATTGTTACTCCTTTGCAAAAAACAAAATTAGAAACATGTATAAACATTCATAATGATTTTCCTGAAATTCTGCATGATTACATTTTCTACACTTGATAAAGCTTGCTCTTAAAAATAGAGTGTCTGCTAGAATATTTATTTACTTAAACTGATTTCAAGAAAACCTAAAACGAAAACTACCATGGAAAAACTAAATTGCAAGGACGGTGTTATTACTTGAGAAAAATAGACAAATTTTAAAATTTTCAAAAATAATATCTCGAACACATCTGTCATCAAAAGTTTCACTTTAACATCCTCATTATAAACATAAGTGACATGATTTAAACGATATGGTCTTACAGGTAGACATAGTAATACCTTCCCATAATGATTATTTTACCATTATCCATGTATATTTAAAGCTTCTCTTGTCTGGGCACAGTGAATTACTAGCACTAAGGGTCCCCACGTCCATAAAAATCATTCCTAAAAGATAGAACTCCAAGGTATAACAATAGAAGGATTTTAAAGCCATTCTCAAAGAGATTGTTAGTGAGTTCACGGAAAGAAAAATCAACCAAGTAAATTATAGTGTAGAGTCAACTTTAATACCACAGGCATGGCCCTGTTGCCAGCTGGCGTCCATAGCCTCGACAGGGATACCTTTTAACCTTGAGAAATGATTTTGTCCCACCTATTAGATATATTTTCAGAGTTATTTATGAGAATTTAATTTTTCTCTTTTTATAAGTTAATTTAAGGACGTTGTCTTGGCTTGGTAACCAGCTAATGAAAATGCCATTGACAAGAACTAACAAGAATGAATGAGTCGGCTCGCGATGAGACCTCTCGTCTTCCAATTTTCCAACTGAAAGCCATTACCCTGGCTTGGTGACCAGTGCGGTAATGTCATTCTCCTTAGGACCCATGATCACAGTAATTCGGCTCGCAATGATACCTCCTATCCCTCAATTGATTCATTTATGTTTTTTTTTTTTTAACTCTGATTATGATTAACCAATAGGTGGGGAAGCAAATCTACTCCTTAAGAGTGCAGGATGGCGTGAAAAGTTTTTAATTACTATTCTTTACTGGTTGGTCATGCTACCCTAAGAACTTATTAAAAAACATCTCAGATAATGACCAAAAATATTCCTTGAGTTTATCATGCTAGGGTTCTTTATGAAAGCTTATTAGATTTTTGTAGGTGTGGTCCACCATAGGAGGTTTTTCACTAGTCTCTTCAAAGAGGAATTTGAAAAGATTTTCTGGATGATAGTTTGTTAGAATAAGAGAAAATTATTACATGTAACTTATAAAAATACATATTGATCCACAAAAGTCACTTTAAAAATATGAAGCATTAAGTGTAAAGTACTTTTGACAAGCTTTACCATGAGAATGCGTAATAATAAAAATTTCAAAAGTTGTGCTTTTATGGAATCACAAGTTCAAGGGTGTTGTTATTCATCTTTATTCATTACCCTACCCTATTTTTAAAGAGATAAATATCACCTTTAAGTGTAGGTGTACTTCCAATGAAGCCATGTGCATAAAAAAATGCTGATTGTACTCACACTTAGTTTTAAAGAATAAAATTCAATGCATACCAAAGCGTGAGAAACCAGTTTCTTTAATTGACATGGTACCAAGATTTTTTGAATGATGAATAAATAATATGGTTTGATGGTTGCTCGAAACCAGGATTCAATGGAATCCACATATTTATGATTCTCCAACTGATGCAAGTCTTCCACAGTTTGATAGTCATTCTCCTATAAGCACAAAAAATTGGGTGAAGGACAAAAGATAAATCCTTCAAGTTCAGGCTCAGATATTTGATTTTCAGATAAACAAGAAAGGTTGAGATAGATTCTAGGGCTTTGAGTTTCAAAAAAAAATTCAGAACAAGTTCCAATGAAAGATTGATCCTCAGGTGGTCTTTAAATTTAATCTTCCCAGAAAAATGTTCTGCGATAATAGGGGAAGTTTCCAAATTCATTCCCTTTCCCAATATGGAAGGTGCAACATCTCGTTCAATATGGGAATTAGCAGAAAGAATATGAGGTTCAAACTATTTTACAACTTGATGGCTTGGATTAGGGTTAAGGTAAGGTTGCACAAGCAGCTAGGAACATGGAGGAGGATAACATAATGGTGTATTGGAAATAAATTGTGATTTTTGTTGGTGCTCATATGATTGAATTTGCATGGGAGATTTCCATAGAGAAAAAGATCCAAATGATTCTTGAGGCCATGGAGATATTTGGCTCAAGGATGAGGGCCAAGGAGAGGGCCATTGCAGCCATAAGGTGGGTTATTGAATCAAAGGAGGATTATAAGTTTTACATGGAACTATAGGGTTGTAGATGTCTTTAGGAACCTGTTGGGGACAATAAATATTATTCCAAGTATTAAACAATGATGAGTTTTGATTTATACCTGACGGTCGACTTATTTCCTTACTTGATTCCTTAAATACCTTTTTAAAGCTCGGTAGTGATGGAAAATAATTTTTTGAATGATTCTCCTTACACTACTTCCATTCTTCTTGCAAATCATCCAATTGTAAATTTAGAAAAGATTTTGTAGCTCCTATTTTTGTGGTAGATTCCAAAAATTTAGAAGAAAGTTCTCAAGAATTCTTACCGATCTTGGAGATTCCTCTTGAATAACTAATGCACAATTTACAAACATCATCATATGGTACATGAGAAACATCACCGGCTCCTATAAGATTTAAAGGTTCTAAAAATTCGTCTTTGATTCCTTTGAGTAGGAGTGTTCTCAAAGTATCTTTTACCAAATTCTTATGTTTTGATTTTTGGAGGTTGTATCTAAATTGCTCCACATAATCCTCCAAGCTTTCATTTTCCCCTTGTGTTACTCCAAAAATGTCTTCATCGGCCTGGAAATAGTTTTGATATTTCTCCAAGAATACATTCTTCTATCTTCCCATGTTTGAATGCAGTTCCCACCAAGGCTCATGAACGATCAGAGAGCTGCTCCTTTAAGAATAAGAGTAAACACTTGCAACCTTTGAGAATTAGTACAATAACGATATCCTCTACAAAGTACTTCAAACTCAAATAATAATGTATTTAGGTCTTCATTTTCCAAACCATGAAATTTTGTTAGTGCAGATGGGGAAATATTATGCATTTCAGCCACTCCTAGATCTTTAATAGGAAATTCAAAAGTAAAAATGTTTTCCATTTCCTACCAAACTAAAAGGGGTTCTCCATGTACTACTTCGAGACTCATTCTTTGAATGTTTCTTCTGACTAATCAATAAAATAGGTGCATTGAATGATTGATGTTAGCCTCAAATTCGTCATTGAAAATTGCCTCAAAATACCATTTTACTATCTTCAATGAGACCACTAGTAAATTTGTTAGCACATGAATAGTGTATATATATATGTGTGTGTAGGGTGGGTGGGGGGTTATTACAACATTAAGTAAAATGAGAAACCTTAAAGAAAAAATGCAGGAAAGAAATAAATTCAAAGAACATAAAATTGCAAGAGAAACTAGGTGAAGGAATAGAAACCAAATGCAACAGGTCACCAAGGTCCATCCCCTAAGCGCCTCCCCAGCAACAGTGCCAAAATGGTGGGTGTAGTATAGGGTCTATAAATGCACCAACATTTAGCTTGTTAATCCGGAGAGTTCGTGAACTTCGAGATGCAGCACTGGAAATGCCAGAGGGAGTCCCTGGTAATCTACAAAACAAATTCTAGTCTATTTTGTGATTAATCTCGAAAATAAATGTAATCTTGCACTAGTGCGAGAAACACCAATCCAAACAATTAAAAGCATGCGGGAAAGTAAAAGAAATCAATGCAAAAGGAAATTCTAATTTCAAGTAAACAAAAGGGAAATCAGAACTAGAAATCAGGCGGTGCCAGCAAAATAACGAAAAGACTGTAAATGTTGGAATAAATTCAAAAGAAATTCAAACTATTCTTCTTACACTAATTTTGCATGTACTAATTCTGCTTGCACTAATTCTACCTACACTACTGTATATTATAACGTCCTTGCACTAATTATGTGTAAGAACAATCCAGAAGTTAAAGGAAACCATAATATTAATGAAGAATTTATCAATTCAAACATCTAGTTTCCATATTTATAAATATTGGCTCAGCAAATGTAAAAATCGCAGCTTTAAATATAAATTAATAGATCTGGATAAATTTACAAAATTAGAGTTAGAGCTCATAATGGCAGAGCCAATATTATGGATTCGGAAAATCTAGAGGGTGCAATCATTGTTTAAAATATTTCAGGTGCAAGTATAATTAATAATGCAGCAAATGAAATAGAAAAAAATTACAGCAACTCAAATTAACCTTAAAACTAAATTCACACAACTAGCAAACAAGAATTGAATTTCTATTTAAAAGATGAGAGCGGTGTAGAGATGGTCTGGCAGCCAACCCAGCCAACTTGCACCCTCTTTGTGTGCCTGGTTCACATAGAAATTGAAATCATTAGATGCAATAAATGAATAGACAAAGCATGAATAAAAATTGCTTCAATTAATTAAAAAAACAGTCTTTTACATAATGCAGACATCGGCTAATCCCAGCAAGTAGGAGAAGCATTCCACACTGAAATCCACATGTTGCTACATTGGAAAAACCTCTCCTCCCTTCTGTGCTATGCTTTCATGTGTGTGCTTTTTCCCTCTTCTTAATTGATTGACTAAAATTGAGTAGTCAGGCTTGGAGCCATAACTCTTCTTTTACAAATTTTTTACATTCCAAACTTGGCATAAAACAAGTCAATAATTTGCAAACATCTTGGGGATTGAATCCCAACTAATTATTAGTAATATAATATCAGCACAACTATTTCCCTACTGAAATAATGGAGATTTACCACGAATTTCCCAAATCTGGGCATTTTCTAGAATTCTGGAAAAGTTGGTATTTTTAACAAACTTCCTCCAAAGCCACCTTCGTATCTCCTTAACCATTATGAATTTTGGAAAATGGCCTGAGGCTTACTCAATTTCCTATGTTGAGAGAAAAACCCATGTTTCAGAATTATGATATTCACTATGATCTATGCAGAAATTGAGGTGTAAATAGGCAGACTGGAAACTGCTACAAATTCGGGGATGTAGCATTAATTATTATCTAAATATAAATCTATATGACTAGGGTGTTCTTGGCTTATGTGGAAGTGGTAAAATGACATTTTTATCATAAACCTCTTTTAGATTCTCATAGAAATGTGTCAATGTATCAAAGCCCCAAATTGGTGGAGGCACGCTGTAAAACTTGCACTGATGCAGGCATGCTAACTGCACTGGTGCAGGCATGCTGTAAGAACTAAATTGGTGCAGGAATCTCTTGCACAGTATAGGAAATTAATTATAGGTTTAAAACATGATCAAATCAACTTTAACCTGCAACATACAAACCTTTATTAAACTTCCATTAATGATATTTTAATCCCGTTAAAACAAAAGAAGTAACAAATACTTGCAACAATAATCATTTAATAAAATAGTAGCATGAGATATTTTGAGTGAAAAATGAGACAAAACTAAGGCCCAACATCCATTCCTTAATTTCCTTTCTTCCATCTTTTTTTAATTTCATCCATGTGGGAATCAAGGGACAGCATTTGAATGTGGTGGTGACTTACAACATCCAAGGACATAGGGTTTTCAACCAAACCAAAGGATCTTGTCATAGACAATAAATTCTCCTAGAAGATTAAATTTTATTTAGATGCCTTTATTGTTGGGTGTGTGTTACATTCTTTCCACATGTCAGGGGGTCAGGGGTAGGACCTCGAGAAAAATAAATCAATAAAAATAATATATATATATATATTATGCAGACCCAAGAATGGGGGGCAGACCCAAAGACGGTGGGATGACCTACCGATAGTTTTGTGCATGGTTTTCACTCATGGTTTTGGGCACGGTGGATTTTTCCCATGGTTTTTATAGATCCGGTCAAGGGAACTACGGTTATGTTCTAATACAGTGTTAGTGGATGAATGCTTCAACATATATATATATATATATATATATATATATATATATATATATATATATATATATTTGTGTGTGTGTGTGTGTATTCTAGTATTGAAAGGAATATAATGAGAAATCAATTTGGTATTCCCAGTTTTGGGATCTAGGGGAAAATATCTATGTATATTTGTTTTATGTTCTCGCCATTATATATATATATATTTTTTAAGAACTTGTTTGGAGGTAATTTCTATACAAGTTTAAAACCTACATTGGGTATAAGAGTTTCTTTGGCTTCAAGGGGATTGCTTTGTTACTGAGGGGTTTTTCTCGGGTTTATGGTAGACCCTGTTATAGTGGGAGATATGTGGGATCGATTTTTTCGGTGAAAGAAGATGGAATACATTGGAAAGTTAGAGATCAATAAATTCAATGGAAAATTTTTTTAGTTGTGGACAGAGCATATGAATGCCTTTAATATTGCAGTAAGTTAGTTGTTATCTATTGATATTAAAAATTTAGATGAAGATAAGTGCATCAATTTTTTGTCTTCTCTACCATATTTGTGGGATAGTATGGTTGTTTCTATAGGTAGAAATACAACTACCTTGAATTTTGATGAAATAGTCTCATCCTTGTGGTCAGAGGAGATCAGATGAAAAATATGGAGAGCCAGAATGGAGATGCCTTGTTCGTAAGAGGATGGTCCTAGAATAGAAACAAAAATAATTCCTCAAATGGGAGATCTAAATCTCTAGGAAAATATGTGAAGGTATGTTGGAAAATGCGGAAAATAAGGGAACTAAGAAAGGACTATAGATCTCAAACTCCTAAGAAAGGAAAGGGATTTTATGATGCTCCTTCTACATAGGCTAAAACCACCTCAGATGAAGGTGGGTATGTGTACTTGGTTTCTTCTTCAAGTACACATATAGATCATGAGGCATGGTTTATTGAATCAGGTGCATCCTTTCACTTCACTCCCCATAGGGAGTGGTTTTCTGATTATGAGAAATATGATGGTGTATATGTCTTCTTAGGGGATGAAAAAAGGTATAAACTCATGGGAGATCGAAAATTAAAGTCAGAGTTTCAAGCTAGAAGGATTAGAGCCCTTCCTGGTGTTCTTCATATTATTGCATTGGTCATAAATTTGATATTTTTAAGCAAGATCGATGATACAGGTGTAAAAATAATGTTCAAGAAAGATACCTACAAGATGGTTCGGGGAGCACTAGTATTGATGTGGGGAGTTACTATCATAACTCTATATAATTTTATAGGAAGTATTATTATTAATCATTGTAACAGTTATGTGGTTCGTGAAGGCGAAGCACAAAATCTTCTAGTATCTAGAGAAAATAATGTGTTATGGAATCAAATACTAGAACACATTGGAGAGAAGGGTCTTTGAATAATACATGGTAATGGTATGGTAGAATGGTATGTCTAATTTCTCTCTAGATTTATTTTTCTAAGAAAATTATGTATATGGAAAGTATAATTGGGTGAGCTTCCCCTCTAGTGCTAAGAGGGTGAAAGGGATATTAGAGCTTGTACAAAATGATGTGTTTGGACCTAAATCAGTTCCATCACTGGGTAAGTATGTGTATTATGTCTCATTTATAGATGAATTCTTGAGGGATACATGGATATATTTCCCTAGGAAGAAATATTAATTATTTGACAGGTTTAAATAATTTAAGGCTTTGGTGGAAAATTAGACAGAGAAAAAGATCAAGGTGTCGAGGATAGATAATGGTGGAGAGTTCCACAAGAAGGAATTTTAAGAGTTTTGTAAGAAGTGTGGTATAGCACGACAAAAGACTACTCCATACAAACCTCAGCAAAATGGAGTTGTAGAAAGAATGAACATGACATTGATGGAAAAGGAAAGAAGCATGCTTGGTGGCATTGGATTAGGGAAAAAATTTTGGGTAGAGGTAGTGGATACTTCATCTTATTTTTTTAACAGATCACCTTCATTAGCGTTGGAGGATAAGACTCCACATGAGGTATGGAATGGTAAGAAACCCTCTCTTTCACATATGAGGGTATTTGGTTGTGAGGAATTTGTACATGTTCCAAAGTAGAAAAGAAACAAGTTGGATAGTAAATATGAAAGGCACATATTTCTTGGGTATAAGGATGGTTTAAAAGGTTATAAGCTTTGGAACCCATAAACAAGGAAGGTTGTGTACAACTAGGTTGTGTACAACTAGGTTGTGGTGTTTAGAGATGTGAAATATGTTATTAAACATGAATTCCTACCAAAGGAACCTGAGAAAATAGAGTTTGAACTGATGGAGGAAGAATCAAAGTCTACAGCAGAACAAGAATCAGAAGAGGAAGAGCCACACACCAATTTTTAGAAGATCAATTCGAGATAATACACAACCATAGAGGTATAGTCCATTTTATTTTTGTTAAAATTTTACTTTATATAATATTGATGATGATCCCAAAATTGTCAGGGAGGCAATGAATTCAGAAGATGGAAAACTGTGGAAGGAGTCCATGGTTGATGAAATGGAATATTTGGACAAAAATAAGGCTTGGGATCTAGTGGAGTTTTAGTTGGAAGGAAAGTCATTGGCAGCAAAGGGATGTTTAAGAGGAAGATGAATGCAAAAGGCAAGGTGGAGAAATACAAAGCTAGGTTGGTAGCAAAATGTTATTCCCAGGTGTTGGGAATTGATTTTGGTCATGCCTTTTATCTTGTTGCCAAGTTAGATTCTATTAGATTACTTTTATTTGTAGTTGTTGCTTTTGATTTTAAGGTATAATAGATGGATTTGAAGATAAAATTTCTTCACAAGGATCTAGAAGAAGAGATATACATGAAGCAGCCAAAAGGATTTGCAGTGAAGGGTAAGAAATAATTGGTATGTAGGTTTAAAAAGTCTCTTTATGGGTTAAAGCAGTCATCAAGGATGTGGTATCAAAAATTTGATACATATACATACATACATACATACATACATACACACACACACACACACACAGATATATATATATATATATATATATATATATGGGGACTTGGCTTCAAAAGGAGGAAATAATATCATTGTGTGTATTTTAAATTAATTTGTGGTTTTTTTATTTATTTGGTCTTGTATGTGGATGATATGTTGCTGATTGGAAATGATAAAGAAATTATCTAGGATTTGAAGAACAAATTTTCCTCCAAATTCGACATGAAGGATCTTGGTGCTACAAACTATATTTTGGGCATGGAAACTAAATGAGATTGGGCAAAGAGAAAGATATTCTCAAACCATAAAATGTATGTTGAGATAATATTGCATAGGTTTAATATGCAGGATAGTAAATTGATCAAGGTTCATATTCCTGTAGGTGTAAATTGATATGTTGAACAATGTCCCAAGACACAAGAAGAGGAAGAGGATGTGTCTCATGTTCCATATGCGAGTGCAGTTGAAAGTCTAATCTATGCAATGGTTTGCACTAGACCAGACATTGCACATGTAGTGGGAGTATTGAAAAGGTTTATGTCAAAACCAGGGAAGGAGCATTGAACAACATTGAAGCAAGTTTTCAGTTATTTGCGTGACACTACTGATTATGATCTGTGCTACCAAGGAAGACCATGATTGGATTTATTCTCAGAGATACATGGGTTTTTTTTCTGTATAATAGGATGGATATTTGGATCATAGAAGATCTAGAATTGGGTATGCATCTAATCTATTTGGAGGAGCATATAGTTGGATGAGAAAGATACAATATGTAGTGGCACTTTCAACTACAAAGGATGAATATGTGGAAGCTACTCATGCAAGAAAGGAATAAATTTGGTTGCAAATATTTTGTTCAAGTGTGGGGTTGGTAAAATGAGCTATAGGGATAGATTTTGACAGCCAAAGTGCAATTTTCTTGGCAAAGAACCCTGCTTATCATTCAAAGACAAAGCACATTAATGTCCAGTATCACTTTATGAGCGATATGGTTGAAGATAAAAAGGTGTTGCTAGTAAAAGTGGACACTCTGAAGAATGTTGCAGATGCATTAGCAAAGTATGTGAGCACTGAGAAGTTTTCTTGGTGTAGAGAAACAATCAGCAATGTATCCCTGGACCAATGACTAAGCTCTCCTGTGACCCCCGGTGTGGAAATAAAACAACAAGTGGGAAAATGTTGGGTGTGTGCTATAATATTTCCATGCACCATGTGATCTAGGCATACCCAAGGATTGGGGTGGACCCAAAGATGGTGGGAGGACCTACCCATGGTTTTGTGAATGGTTTTTGGGCATGGTGGTTTTTTCCCATGGTATTTGTAGATCCAATCAAGGGAACTATGGTTATGTTATAATCTAGGGTTAGTGGAGGGTTTATGAATGCCTCGAAATGTATATATATATATATATATATATATTGTAACATTGAAAGGAATATAATGAAAAGTGAATTTGGTATTCCTAGTTTTGGGATCCAGTTGAAAATATCTATGTATATGTGTTTTATGTTCTCTCCGTTGTATATTTTTTATGTTATAAGAATTTATTTACAAGTAATTTATACAGGGTTAAAACCTACATTGAATAATTCAATTGTGGAGAGTTTGGATCCTATCCAAACCCAGTCCTAGGTTATATATTTGACTTCAAAGTTTTTATTATTCAGTTCCTTCCATAAATTTCAATTAATGAAGGGCATATAGGAGTGCAAAAATAATCTTCTCATTATTAATGTAAAATTTTTAAAAATAGAATAATCACCTAAAAAATTAAATAACCTCTTCAAATATTTTGTGTTTTTCATTCCTTCAAACAAAGAGATACCAAATTTAAATTTTACCTTGAAATATGGCATTCTTTCAAAAAATTTAGATACCTAATCCTCAGGGATTGGGTGAATAACTTGTAAATATATAAAAAAAAGAAAAAGAAAATATGAAAAATTAGAATAGGAATCAACCTTGGAAGATGAAACCAAAGGGTCACCATCCTATGTTATATAAGTATAATCTCATTAATGCATTGGAAATCGGGGAAAATTTTAAGGATGGAAAATTATTTTGAAGTTTAAAAAATTGGCAAATCTCACTAATCCCTAATATGCAAAATATAAAATTTTTATTGATGTATTTGTAAAATTATTCAAATTTATAATGATATTATATATATTGTCTATATAATGTTGGCAATATTTAAGGTAAAATAATTTTATATTGTAAAAATTGGGCGAATCATTTTTATAAAAAAATGGAAATTGGCGAATCTTTTTTTGGAAAAACCATGGAAATTTAGCCCACTTGCGAATATTAGCCACTAAAATTTTCCATGTTGGAAATTTAATTTCGAGAGTTGGCTCCTTGCCTTAAAACAGTATCATAACTTGGATAAAATCTTATCCCACTTAGAGTCTCATTTTCCTATCAAATGTGTCCTTCTCCATTGGTCAATTGTATGCCCTCAACCATTTATCTATTGTTGAGACTTGTCAAGCACTGTCTCTTGTCTCCTTAGCACTATTGAGAAATGATATGCCCATATTATCTGATACCCTTATGCTTGTTTTTTTTTTCTGAATAAGACTAATTCTATTAAGATAAGAAATGTATAGTACAATCAAGCTTGCATGCAAGCGAAACAGAAAAGCATGGGAGCCGTAGGTGATAGTGTTATCCACCTCGCTCCTGATAGACAATCAGGGAATGAGCAAAAGAAAACACGGGAATACAAAAAGCTGGCTCTGAGCAGAGGAATCTACCCAGAGTGGGCAGTTACTGCCACACGACTTTTCTTGCCTTTTTTCTTGCTTACTTTAACCTATCCAGTGGGGTTTGGATGAGCCATAACAAGTTGTAGACTATTCTACTCTGGCGGCAGAATATCCTTATCTGAATCTGAAGATGAAGATACATGAGACCGTTTCTGAGATATCGGCGAGGCAGAGGGGACTGCCGGACTGACCGAGGGAGCGTCCAGTGGAATCTCATCATTTTTCCCATCTGCTTCAATTTCCTCCTCATCCAAACTAGAGGAATCTGTATCATCCATAGGAGGGGGGGGGATACAGGGATTCCAGCTCTTGGATTTGGGTTTGTGATTCATATTCTTATTTTTGTCGAGGAACTGGGAACATGTACTCTGGAGGTGCCTCGTTCGATGACAATGTCGGCAACGGAAGGCTGTATTTTCGTAATCCAAGGTTTGAGTCCAGTGGAAATCTCCAATATTGAGGTTGATCTGCTCTGGCAATCCTTTGTTGATATCTATTTCTGCACATATTCTATCGTAGGTTAAAATTCCATTTTCCTTTCTTGAGGAGTCTGTAGCTAGATAGCATCCTAAGGTGTCTCCAATGGCTAAGAAGACAAAGATATACCATAGATGTGCCGAAAGATTCATGAGCCTGACCCAAATTGGAAGCTTAGTGATGACAGTTGTAGAAGGGTCGAAGTCTGGAAACCAAGGGGTGAGGAAAAGTCCAGCCAAACCCCAGAACCAAGGGCCTCCCGTTAAGGCCTTCTGGTATTCTTCATTTGAGTCAAAAGCCACGATGAAGAATCCTTTTAAACATAAGAAGATATTGCTTCTTTTAGTCCAATTGGTATGGATTCATTGGTATAGATCTGTTGTGCGAGGCCATAACCCATTAAATCTGCATATGATTGCAGATTCTGCAAAAACCTGGTAGCGTTCGTCAATTTCAGAATGAGAGAAATTGATAGTAGGAACTTCCTCTTATTTATCGACCAAAAATGGCTTTGGAGCCATATTTGGTTGAGATACTTTCGAAGTGGAGTGTGGGTGTGCAGCGTCTCTGTGGACTGCGTCTTTATAAGAGAAAGAAGGGCCAGAGGAGGTTTTCCCTATGGAGCCACCTCTTAAACGAAAGGTAGATGTAATAGAGGCATCCCTTTGAATGCTATAAAAGGAGAGGGGAAGGGGGTTCATAAGTTGCTTACCCTTATATAGAAATCTTAGGTAAATGGAGGGTATCCCCAACCAGCGTTCGAGTTTTTGTAGAAGCTCCTGCACAAGATCTGAAGCATGCATCCATTGCATTATCATCTTGCCCAAGAATGTGACTTGGATCTGGAATGCAAGCGCTTCTTCTAGTAGATCTGGCAGATCTGGCTGGTTTGAAAAAGAAATTTGCGTCCGGGAAATAGTAGACAGATCCATGTCCAAATTCGCCAGGCTTGGAGCGATGGCTAGAGCAGGCCGAGGAGAAAAGTTGCAGTCAGCTTGAGTTTCCAACCATGTTTCCTTTGTAGGCTTATATGGCGGGTTCGAGATGCAGAGCCACTACTTGCATGCGCCGAAGAAGAGATCTATGGGATTTCCAGTATTTCTCCTGTTTGCAGTGTGAGAAACTGAAAGAGAGGCGTCTTTAAAGCCAACTGGAACCTTTTCCAGGAAAGCAGTCACCCAGACAATGACATCATCTATACCGAGGGGGGCCCTGTGCATAGGCTTGCTAACCTGCAGATTCAGGTCTGCGTTCCAGTCAATGAGGAATACCAGCGTTGGTGTCTCTGCAAGCCGATTTTTGTGAGCAGCAGTGAAGGCGGCGGCTCCAAAGATGATTGGATCATTTGCAGGGTATGTAGTCATCCTGCCTGCAGCGTCATCTCTTCCTTGGACATCCCTGCGCTGAAGCTTGCAATCTTGTCAATTCATGCTTGCGATCTGGTTCATGAGTAGAAGGCGGCTGGCCCTTTGAGAGGCCGAGTCAGCGTAAACCAGCGAAGCAATGCTGCAAACCCCAGTTCCTTCTTTCACCCATACCCTTATGCTTATTAATGTTCATAACCCTAAGTAATATCTGAGCACTACAAGGATTTTTCACCTCTGTATTTCCCTCTAACAATGATCTTCACCCATCATTTTCACATCTTATCCTAGGAACATAATCTTTTTTGATGGACTAGCATTTAAACTGAAGCTAGGACAAAAAAAAATTATGTTTTATAGAAGGATGTGAAAGCAAGGCTTCCATTTCTCATTTCGAGATTACCATCTTAACCCTCATAATACCATTGCATGATTCTCCACACACTTAACTAAAGGAGTCTAAGTATTCACACACCTTCCACTACTATTTTTTCGCTAGAATATGCCATTAACAATGCTTTTGTATTTTGATAAAAAAAAACATGTGCAAAAAGAGACGGATAATTAGGAATAATTAGTACGTGATAAAGCTTCCCAAAAATGTCCATGAAGTTCCCTTATAGTGCTACTCTTTTCCTTTTATTGACAACCACGATAGATAAAATATGGATGCCAATTCTTTCGATGTCCTTTGAAACATGAGGAAGGATCTTGCAAGTTCTTCAAATGGCATGATGAATTATTACTCTTGTTATCCATGAGATACATACTATCTCCTTTTACATGGAAATGGTAACTTGCAATTGGAATTTGTCATTTTGGTCGAATTGTATTTTGTTGTTTAACATATTTTTGACGTGTGTATTTGTGCTTATACAAGCTCTTATTTGAAATTTTCCTAGGGGACAAACTACATTAGGAGGTTTTTTTTACATGCTTTTCATTTGAGTTTTATTTATACTCAAATATTTTGGATAGTTCCACCATAGCTAATAATTCGTATGTGCTTAAGTTTTTTTTTCCAGTTCCATTAAATAATCATATAGTGGTGCCTCCATGAAGGACTGTGAAACCTTCTTGATATTTTATTTTAATGGGAATTTTGTATACCAACATTTTTTTATGGGTGTGGACTTCAAATGAATTTTGTAGAGTTTAGGTCTACCTTTGTTTCATCCCTCAAGGAATAATACACTTGTGTGTTTCATATTATTATTAGTTGATGGAGTGAACTAATTTTAAGACTATTTTGCAATATTTTTTCTTATGAGGTTGCATTCTATCATTTCCAGAATTAGTGTGGTGCTCATTGGAAAGGGATAAAAAATGGTATAGAAATATTGATTTTAACTCATGTTTAATGACTAATGGAAGGGAATATTTGAAGGAGAGGATGGAAATGCACCTACCAAGCCCACATCAAACAAAGAGCTAGCCATTTGGGAGAACAAGGAAAGCAAAGCCTATGCCCTAATTATTTCCTCTGCAAGTCAAGAGGTGAGTTTTCGTATGGTTTCAATGACAAATTATTATGTTGCATTGAATAATTTGAAATATATACATGAATCACACTCAAAATATGAATTTTTTCAATTAATGGTCAAAATATTCAATGTTAAGTTGAAAGACTGTGACCCCTTGGCCTTACCCTTAGAGATTATAGCCATTGTTGTCAATCCTAGAGACAGCCTTGAGTTTTGAAAGACCAGTGCCTAGGACATCTTATATAGCAAGGAGCAGTATGATATAACAAGGATAATTAGTAGAAAAGGGCTCTTTTGCTATTTCAGTTTTAATAGGAAAGATCAATGTAGATGGAACTAGAATATCTGTAAACTCAGCATAATGAAAGGAACACCGCAGAGGCAAGATGTGAATTCTGAATATAAATGTATCAGACAATTCAAAGGTAGCTTTCTGTAATGAGGGTTGGATTCTGAAAATTCTTTACAGAGATAAAAATCAAACGGCATTTGCTGTGTGTGAAAAATAGAAAGAATACTAACCACTAATGAGATGAAATCCCATAAACAGATATAAACATGAGATGGGCTTATAATAATAAGAATCCATACATGTCTATTGTTTTTAAAAATAACATCCCATAGCACTTAATATAGAGGAAGTGTGGATGAAGTGGAAAATGAAACAACGTATCATGACTGAGCCATATTTAAAGCGTTAGACAGGTTTAGCATAAGTATTGACGGTGATAAATTCATACTAGAACCAGTGAGCCACTCGCATTCCAGAGCATGATACAAGAGAAATGGAAATAGTGAAATGAACAGCTAAACTATATCACATAAGGCAGAGTTACAGACTATAAAGCACCAAGACCAAAATCCTCATTAAAGATAAAACTCCTTATCATTGAGACCCGACGGGCTCTTCACATTTGTATTAAAACTTCAACAAAAAGCATACAAAAACTCCTTCACAACAATTTCTTTAGAAAATATGGAACCCCTTTTTCTCTTTAGTTGCTGCTTATATAGAAGCCTCAGAAACATGAGCGAGAAGATATTTTTGGGAAAAATATCTTCCTCGCGTGCTAGTAATCAGTTTGAGGTCTCCATCAAAAACAACCAAAATTCATGATGAGGAATAGGGGCATCTCATCATTGACAGTTAGGCTCATGGTCGTTTTAAACAAAAATATTAAACAGCAGTTTCTGACAGAAAGTAAAATGCAGGAGTGGAATGTGAATTCCACTCGAAATTGAAAAGTAACAAACTAAAGTGAAAGTAAAAGGCCACTAGGGCCAAATCATCAATGGAAAATGTTCACTGATGAGATGGAGTCGAGGCAGTTGCTGATACAAGTGGCGGAATGTTGGCTAAGAGGAATCAATTTGCCTCTGATGTGGCAATGGAGGCTTTTCTACCTGTAGATCTTTATGATTTTCTTTAATTCTGATTTAATTTGGAGGATTGGGCTTTTAATAATCAATCTTAGCTATAATCCCCAAATTGTCTTCAATATTCTGTTTCTTCCATGGCAGGTCTTCGACACTGATACTCTTTTAATGTGATCCCATGTGTCTTGTTGATGTGCAGTGCTGCGCAGGACTCACGAGGCATCAATGCCCATGAAGCATCGATGAGACATGGAGTTTGAACCCTGATAATGACTGTAACACGGTAGGAGTGGTGGGATCTTAGCATGATGGGGGGCGATTAGGTGTGAACCGTCGGATCTTGAGAGATCAACGGTTGAGATCTAATCGCACTGGAGTAAGGAGAGGCCGAAGCTCTGATGGAGACATATGAATGAACAGGTCGATGCAATGAGGACCGTTGATCTAACTTGGATGGACGGTCACGATTGGATCAGGGGATCACAATCGGGGAAGGCAACGGGTGACACTTTTAAGAACTTACGATTGGTGATGCACGATTGAGCACCAGTCGTCCGATCTAGAACAAGATCGACGACAGAGACTCAATTGGCAGGGAGATGGATGGGGGTAAAGGAGCGGAGTGGGAGAAATAAGGGCCGTCGGATCAAAGGGAAATCGACAGCGAAGATTATAATCAGAGGATAGCAATCAGAGAGTGGGGTGGGCGGCACACTTTAAAGGTTGCGATTGTGATTGGTGCGGTGGTGTGATGGGCACGATAGGACTTGCGCGGACCATCAGATCAAAGGGAAAATGACGGTGGGTATTACACCTGCGCTCCACAGACCATAACACCATCGCATTGGAAAAATCAGGTTTGCAAAGGATTGTGCCCACACTGATGGTTCTGATTGCAATAAGTGCCCGGGGCTTGAGCGCTTGGTCCTAGGCACAGGGCATATGGGGAAGTGTTTTAAGGGGGCTATCCTAAAGGGGCTTAGCTCGTATATGTAAAATGAATGGTTTTTTTGGCCTATTTTCAATGTGTTTTAAGGCTAAAAAGGGGTAACGGTAGAGAGGAAAAGGGGGTGATTAAGCCAAAAAAAGGGTATTTGTGAGGTTTAAAGGGGAAATAGGATGATTTTGAAGGGTAAGAAGGGAAATAGAAGGGGAGACAATGGGATGAAAACATAGGTTTAAAAGGTGTGAAAATAGGGGGGAAAGAGGCTTTTTAGGCATTCTTCTTCACAAACATAGAGGCTTCAAAACTGGGAACAACAGTGAGGATTTCCCAAAGGACAAAGGCATAAGGAGGCTTTCAAGGATGATGTGTTTTCAGAGGAAATGCATTCCTTGAAGGCCTCGCTTGTTTTCTTCATGCTCAGAGCCTTTACGTCTTCCTCCCCTTTTGGACATGTGCTTAGTTATTCAGCCACGTGACTTAGCTTAGCATCGTTACTCTGCAGCCATTATTTAAAATTTTCACCACAAGTCATGACATTCGATACTTTTCTACTCAAGGTTATCTTTAAAAATTACTAATGTTAACCATATGATCCACATTGGCTCCACCTGGGAACGGCACGTTCATCCTTGGGCATGTCGAGAACTTTGCAGACCACCTGTTAATCTTCTGTGTGGACACTACTCTTCCGCACTTTTTATTTTTCTCTTCACGATCCATCATGACACACACGTCATTCAAACAAAGATGAAAATAGAAAACTAATATATAGTATGATACATCAGGCTCTCTTGGCCTGAATCAGAACTGGAAGTAAGGTTTGAGGAACTGACCATTTACAGGGGCATCAAGCAAGTCTCCCTGTAAATTTTCCAGCTTGAAAGTGTTGTTGCCCCCTTGTTCCACAATTTTAAAAGGGTCGAACCAGAGTGCGTCAAATTTACCATGTTTCCCCTTTTCAGCTCTTCAAATATCCCATCTGAGCACTACATCCCCAACCTGCAACTTCCTGTCCTTGGCATGCTGATCAAAAAGGTCCTTCATCTTCTCTTGATATTTAGCTAGCCTCTGACTTACCTGGTTCCGTGTTTCTTCTAACTCCACCAGCTGATTGATTCTCCTAGTCACATCATCGGGTTCTTCTTGAATTTCTTGCATGAATCGGGCTACTGGTAAGGCTAACTATACAGGGAATACTGTTGCCCTCCCATATACTAATTCATATGGGGACTTCCTGGTTGCTCTCTTGCTGGTAATCTTGTTGGCCCATAGAGCGAATTTCAACTGGGAATCCCAATTTTTCTGATTTTCGTTGATAGCCTTCTTCAGTGCCCTCACCAGGGTTTTATTTGAAGACTCTTCCAGGACATTTCCTTGTGGGTAATAGGTCATAGAGTGACCTAGCGTAATGTTATACTACTAGCAGAAATTGACAAACCTTGCAGACTTAAAGGCTTGTGCATTGTCGGTCACTATCTTGGCAGGGCATCCAAATCTGGATATGATATTTTCTTCCATAAATTTCATTACCACACCATTTGTTGCATTCCTTGCTGGTGTAGCTTCCACCCACTTCATGAAATAATCTATGGTAGTTAATATCCACTTATGTTGACCACTTGATGGAGGATGTATTTCACCAATAAATTCAATTCCCCATTGCTAGAATGGTTCATCCACGTGAACAGGGATCATGGGCAGAGGTGCCAACTTCTGTCTTTCAGCAAATCTTTGGCATTTCTCACAAGCTCTGACCCAAGAAAACACATCTCCAAAGAGTTTGGGCTAGAAGAAACTAGCCTTCAAGATTTTGTGAGCGATGGCCCTCCAACTATAATGACCCCCACAGATTCCTTCATGAAATTCGGCCATTATACTCTCAACCTCATCCTCTGTGAGACACAGGAGTAGAATTCCTGAGGGATCTCACTAGTACATCCGACCATTGGCAGCAACGTACTTCTGTGATCTCGACCTTAGTGTTATGTATTTATATTTGTCACAGCTAGGAGGGCAGTTGAGATCACCAGAGCATATACCTGCTTTTCTAATATGTTATATTTCCGCTCAGCATCACGGAGCACCTGACTGAAGAAATCGATGGGCTGCTCATACCCTTCTTCATTTTTCTGCAATAAAAATTTTGCCACTGTATGAAGTGATGCAAATGAAAATATCATGAAAGGTTTGGCATAGTCTGGTCCAGCTAGCACAGGAGCTTTAGCAAAGGCATTTTTTATCCTAGAAAAGGCCTCTCGTGATTCTTGGGACCACTTTACCTCATTATTTTTCTTTAGCACGTCAGTTATATGTCTAACTATCTCAGCATAGTTAGGGATAAACCTCCTCAGAAAGTTAATGCACCCTAGGAACACCTGCACCTCCTTTTTGTTTCTGGGAAGAGAACTGCCATTTATAACTTCTACTCTCTTAGGATCTATTTTTACCCCATCTTTGGTTACAATATGTCCCAAAATCTTACCTTCTTCTAATGTAAACAATCAATTATGTGGATTGAGAGAGAGACCATACCTTCTGCACTTCTCGAAAGTTCTACGCAAGTTTTCAATGTGCTCTGCATCATCTTTTGAGAACACAGTGATATCATCCAGATATACTACCACAAACTTATCTTGCTCCCCAAAAAAGGCAATGTCCATGGCCCTTTGAAAAGTGGCCCCTGCGTTGATCAACCCAAAAGGCATCTTGGCATACATAAACGTTCCCCATGCAGTGGTAAAGGCAGTCTTCTTCTAATCTTCTGGTAGTACTGCCACCTAATTTTAACCAGAGAATCCATCCATCATCGACATCCAAGAAGCTCCTACCACTTTTTGCATGATGTGATTCGTCTTGGGCAGGGGATAATTATCCTTTAAGGATGCTCTGTTTAAATTTCGGAAATCAACACATAGCCTTATTTCTCCATTCTTTTTCTGGACAGGGACTAGGTTTGCTACCCACTCAGAATATCTCAATGGAACAATGATTTTGGCCTTCACTAGTTTCTTAATTTCTTTCTCAATTAAGGGAAGCAGCAGGGGATTTATCTGTCTAAGCTTCTGTTTATGTGGCTTCGCATCTCCCTTCAGTGGAATTTTATGCTGCATGATGCTGATATCGAAGGTTTTTAAGTGTTGATAAGACCATGCAAACACATCTTTGTATGACTAGAATAATTTCTGGTAGAGTTCTTTATACTCCTCTGGGAATTTCTTGGATAACTTCACAATTTTGGGGTCAACATCAGTACCAAGGTTAAGATATTCTACCTGATTTTCCTCCACAACTTTGTTCGGCTGCAGTGGGACATCGTTCCTATTAAAAAAAATTTCTAAGGGCACTAGTCCTCGGGGTATAACGTTACCTTTTAATTGCAGAACTTTATGGCCAGCCACCTTTTCTTCCCATTTATTTTCTGAAGTGTTTTCAGCCTCTTCTTCTTCACAAGCATCAATCTCCATGTTGGAGAATTCCCCAACTGTTTCCAAGAATATTTTCACTTGCTCTTCATCCTCAAACACCTGCCAATGCTTAATGTTATCTGGGATTAATGGTCGATAACGTACCTCAATTTCGTATCTTAAGAGAGGGCTTTGAGCTGGATGAAAAGTACTGGCAACAACTGCAAGGGAGTTTGCCATCCTATTCTTCTCCTGGGGCATGAAATGAATATTAAATGCCAAGAAAAAATTCTCCACCAGGTCCCAAACTCCATTCTTATATTCCCTCAGCCTAGGATGTTTGGATTGACACCGATTCTTCACTTTTCTAACCACTAGTTCTGAATCCCCCAGAACCTTTAAACTCTGTATGTTCATGTTCCTGTCTGTCTGTAACCCTAACAGAAGTGCTTCATACTCGGCCACATTATTATTGGCTTCATACTCTAGCTTGAAAGACAATGGGACCCACTGGCCTGTAGGAGAAATCAATAATACTCCAACCCCATTACCTTCTCTGGACTTTGCTCCATCAAAATTAAGTGTTCAGATTCTTGCTTCATGGCTCTCTGTGGACTGCTCGGTCTTGATCTGGCAGAATGGTGGTTCATGGGTGTAATCTTGATCTTTTTCCAACATCAAGCATGAGAAATCTCCCTCCTTACTATAAACTGGAGAATTAACTGAGTTTTCAGCCTTGGTAACCATCTTGAAAAATCTAGTTTCCCGGTACAACCTCCTCTCCTGGCCACCAAAAATCGGGATGGTAGCATATGTCAAGTCCAACTTGATTGACCCACCAATTTTAGTCCCCCAAGACCTTGACAGCAACATGCCGAAGCGGGCTGGGATGTCAGCCACCATGATGTCCATCACCACACTTTTTTTCGGGATTTGGGCCAAATTGACCACCAAATCCTTGATCATACCCAGGCATTTAACTCTTTTGGAATCAAATGAATAGAGGTCCTTGTATGGATGGGTTATTTGTAATCCTAGTTGTTCCATGACTAATAGGGGCAATAGGTTATGGGAGGCTCCTGAATCTAACATACAGTTATGCAACAGCAGGTCATGAATTACTAAGGACACATAAAATGGGGGATTAGAAGCATCTAATTCCTCAACATGTGGGCCAAATACAACCATGTGTCTTTCTTCTTGAGGGTTTAGACTGTCTGGAATATGTGCTACTTCTGGGGGAAGCATAAAGGATGTGACCTGGGACTGATATGTAGGCTGCTTCAACATTTCAGTCAAGGGAACTAGGATTTTGACCCACTCAAGCTCCTTTTGTAAACTGAAGATAGAGGAGGACTTATCTACTAACATCTCTTTTGACTCTTTGCTTTGGACAAGGGGTTTGACTTCCTTTGTGACCGACTTGACATCAGGGGGAGTAGCCACTTGTGAAGAGGAAGGAATTTGATCAACAAACTGCAAAGATTTGTTAAGAGGCCTCTTACCTTTGTCTGTGGTTCTTTGAGTTGTTGTCTCCTTCTGAGCAGATGCTTACCCATGAGGTATGTCTTCCTCCTGGTTCTGAGTGTGAGTTCTCTTCCTAGAATATCTGAGGTCATATCTTCTGTTAAACTGTGCTTGCATGAAATCGACAAACTGCTTGCAGTAGTCATCGATCTCAGGATCTTCGGTGCTTTCATTAGCTCTTTCTTCCTCTTGTGATGGAATCTCCACTTCAT
The DNA here is from genome assembly GCA_034641835.2 of Pinus albicaulis. NCBI lineage: Eukaryota > Viridiplantae > Streptophyta > Pinopsida > Pinales > Pinaceae > Pinus > Pinus albicaulis. Next base: position 665,773,475 of record CM076576.1, on the reverse strand, counting down.
CACCTTCATGTAGGGGACATTCCACTTCATCACTGTTTGAAAAAGCAAGGTATGCCTCCTCTTTCTCATAAGTGGTGTCTTCGATGGGACCATCTACCTCACCTTCCAAGTACAGAGGGTGTGGTACCTGATCTTGTTGCTCCTTACATTCCCTTTGCAGTATCTGCAAGGGTGGTTTTCTGTACTGAAGGTTGTAACCCCTATTTGGAGCATTCTAGAAATTCTTAGAGGATGAATTCTTGGCCTCTAGTTCAAGTTTGACCAGCTTACTTGAAAAATTCTTAATCATTTTATTCATTTCATCAATTTTGTCATTAGCTGAGTCTCTATCTTGGCTAGAGGTAGATACCTCCTCTTTGCCCTTTCTTCTAGCATCTTGTTCTAATTTTCCCTTAGATTTACCAGTGGAGGCAAAGTTTACCTCCAACTCTAGTGCATCTATTTGAGCATCATCCAGGGTGGCGAGCTTTCTTTCTCTCGGAGAGAAACCGAATTATGAGTCAAACATGGCTACGAAAACAACTTTAGTAGCGGTTTGATGAGGTTTCATATCATCACAAAGGCTCAAATACAATTTGTTAAACCTCTTGATGAACTCTGACACCCCTTCATTATGTCTTTTCTTAAGTGTGTTAAAATCAGTAAGACAATGTCCATGATCTTTCTTCTCCCCCCATTTTCTGAGAAAAGTACCTTCCATTCCTTCCCAAGTGGTGATGGAATGGTCTGCCATGGAAAATTTTAGGGGCTAATATTCGCAGGTGGGCTAATTTTCCATGGTTTTTTCAAAAAAAAGATTCGCCAATTTCCATTTTTTTATAAAAACAATTCGCCCAAATTTTACAATATAAAATTATTTTACCTTAAAAATCGCCAACATTATATAGAAAATATATATAATATCATTATAAATTTGAATAATTTTACAAATACATCAATAAACATTTTATAGTTTGCATATTAGGGACTAGTGAGATTCGCCAATTTTTTAAACTTCAAGATAATTTTCCATCCTTAAAATTATTCCTAATGTCTTAAACCATTTTTTGGCTTCACCATCAAGAGATTTCACAAATAGTCTTAAGACTACATCTAGATGCTCCACATTAAATTTCTCTGCAAAAGAACAGAAGACCTGAAGATGTTTTTGAGCTTCAATCTCATTTTCCCCATCGAATCGGGGTAAGATCTTCAGATAGTCCTGTGGAATAGCATTCAACACTTGAGGTAATGCCAGGGGGGCATATTTATTCAACAAGAAGCCAAGAACGTTGGCCATTGGGGGAGGTGGGGGTAGTGCAAGAGTTTGAGGTGTAAAAGGAGGAGGAGGTGGTGGAAGTGAAGTATGAATGATGATAGGAATGTATTGGACAGCAGCTTGAGGTGTTGACGCGAACAACAGGTTGTTAATAGCAGATACTTCAGTGAATTCCTTGACCTCTTTAGCCTCAGGAGTAGGGTGAAAGGTGTATTATGTGGTATCCCTTAATTCAGCTTCATCTTTAATTCGAACACCTCTCTGGGGTGGACTATCTGAATAGAAATCGGTATCTCCCACGGTGGAGTGAGGACCTTGCACTTGGGAAACTTGAGAGGACGAGGACGGAAAGACTTCTAAAGAGAATTCAGGGATCTCAGTATGGGCTTATTGTCTTTCCCTCCAACTCCTTCTATGTAGGATATTCTCTGGGTCAGACACAGAATGTGTCTTTGGCTGAGACATATCTGACCTCAGGTGTCACTTATGAGGAGACAGGACTGTAAGTAAATTTTTCTGATAAATGAATGTGGAGTCGCCAAGGTGAGGGATCTACAACTCTCAACTCTCCATGCTCACCTATTTGAAGAGTGAATAAGGTTTTTTCGAGGCCCAGGGATTCAACTTTTCTCAACTTCGATTCCCCGACAATGGCGTCAAAAAGATGTTGTTAATCCTAGAGATAACCTTGAGTTGTGAAAGACCAATTCCTAGGACATCTTATATAGCAAGGAGCAGTATGATATAATAAGGATAATTAGCAGAACAAGTCTCTTTTGCTATTTTAGTTTTAACAGGAAAGATCAATGTAGATGGAACCAGAATATCCGTAAACTCAACATAATGAAAGGAACACTGCAGAGGCAAGATGTGAATTCTCAATATAAATGTATCAAACACTTCAAAGGTAGATTTCTGTGAGGGTTGGATTCTGAAAATGCCTTACAGAGATAAAAATCAGACGGCATTTTTTTTGTGTGAAAAATAGAAAGAATACTAACCACTAATGAGATGAAATCCCATAAACAGATCTAAACATGAGATGGGCTTGTGATAATAAGAATCCATACATGTCTATTGTTTTTAAAAATAACATCCCATAGCACTTAATATAGAGGAAGTGTGGATGAAGTGGAAAATCAAATAGCGTATCATGACTGAGCCATATTTAAAGCGCTAGACAGGTTTAGCATAAGTATCGATGGTGATAAATTCATACTAGAACCAGTGAGCCACTCGCATTCCAGAGCATGATACAAGAGAAATGGAAATAGTGAAATGAACAACTAAACTATATCACATAACGCAGAGTTACAGACTATAAAGCACCAAGACCAAAATCCTCATTAAAGATAAATTTCCTTATCATTGAGACCCGATGGGCTCTTCACATTTGTATTAAAACTTCAACAAAAAGCATACAAAAACTCTTTCACAGCAATTTCTTTAGAAAATATGGAACCCATTTTTCTCTTTAGTTGCTACTTATATAGAAGCCTCAGAAACATGAGCGAGAAGATATTTTTGGGAAAAATATCTTCCTCGCGTGTTGGTAATCAGTTTGAGGTCTCCATCAAAAACAACCAAAATTCATGATGAGGAATAGGGGCCTCTCATCATTGACATTTAGGCTCATTGATGTTTTAAAAAAAAATATTAAACAACAGTTTTTGACAAAAAGTAAAATGCAGGAGTGGAATGTGAATTCCACTCAAAATTTAAAAGTAACAAACTAAAGTGAAAGTAAAAGGCCACTAGGGCCAAATCATGAATTGACAATGTTCGCTAACGAGATGGAGTCGAGGCAGTCGCTGATACAGGTGGCAAAATGTTGCCTAAGAGGAATCAATTTTCCTCTGATGTGGCAGTGGAGACTTTTCTACATGTAGATCTTTATGATTTTCTTTAATTCTAATATAATTTGGAGGATTAGGATTTTGATAATCAATCTTAGCCATAATCCCCAAATTTTCTTCAATATTCTGTTTCTGCGGTGGCAGGTCTTCGACACTGATACTCTTTTAACTTGATCCTGTGTGTCTTGTTGATGTGCAGCACTGCGTAGGGCTCACAAGGCATCAATGCCCATGAAGCATCGACGAGACATGGAGTTTGAACCCTGATAATGACTATAACACGGTAGGAGTGGTGGGATCCCAGCATGATGGGGGGAAATTAGGTGTGAACCGTTGGATCCCGAGAGATAAACAGTTGAGATCTAGTTGCATCGGAGAATTCATGATGAGGAATAGGGGGAATCTCATCATTGACAGTTAGGCTCACGGTCGTTTTAAACAAAAATATTAAACAACAATTTCTAACATAAAGTAAAATGTAGGAGTGGAATGTGAATTCCACTCAAAATTGAAACGTAACAAAATAAAGCAAAAGTAAAAGGCCACTAGGGCCAAATCATCAATTGACAATGTTCACTAATGAGATGGAGTCGAGGCAGTTGCTGATACAGGTGGAGGAATGTTGGCCGAGAGGAATCAATTTGCCTCTGATGTGGCAGTGGAGGCTTTTTTCTGCCTATAGATATTTATGGTTTTCTTTAATTCTGATTTAATTTGGAGGATTGGGCTTTTGATAATCAATCTTAGCCATAATCCCCAAATTGTCTTCAATATTATGTTTCTGCCATGGCAGGTCTTTGAAACTGATACTCTTTTAACGTGCTCCCGTGTGTCTTGTTGATGTGCAGCGCTGCGCAGGGCTCACGAGGCATCAATTCCCATGAAGCATCGACGAGACATGGATTTTGAACCCTGATAATGACTCTAACATGGTAGGAGTGGCGAGATCCTAGCATGACAGGGGGCGATTAGGTGTGAACCGTCGGATCCCTAGAGATCAACGGTTGAGATCTAATCGCATCAGAGCAAAGCGAGGTCGAAGCTCCGATGGGGAAATATGAATGAACGGGGCGATGCAATGAGGACCGTTGATCTAACTTGGATGGACGGTCATGATTGGATCGACGGTTCACAATCGGGGAAGGCAGCGGGTGACACTTTTAAGAACTTGCGATTGGCGATGCGCGATTGAGCGCCAGCCGTATGATCTCGAACAAGATCGACGGTAGAAACTCAATCGACGGGGAGACGGATGGGGGTAAAGGAGCGGAGCAGGATAAATAAGGGTCATCGGATCAAAGGGAAATCGATGGCGGAGATTACAATCAGAGGATAGCAATGGGAGAGTGCAGCAGGTGGCACACTTTAATGGTTGCAATTGCAATTGGTGCGGAGGTGCAAAGGGTGCGATAGGACTTGCGCGAACCGTCAGATCAAAGGGAAATCGATGACGACTATTACACCTGCACTCCACAGACCATAACATCATCACATTGGAAAAATCAGGTTTGCAAAGGATTGTGCCCACACTAATGGTTCTGATTGCGATAAGCGCCTGGGGCTTAAGCAATTTTTACTGGGCGTAGGGAATATGGGGAAGTGGTTTAAGGGGGCTGGCCTAAAGGGGCTTAGCTTGTATATGTAAAATGAACGGTTTTTTTGGCCTATTTTCAATGCATTTTAAGGCTAAAAAGGGGTAACGGTAGAGAGGAAAAGGGGGTTACTAAGCCAAACAAAGGGTATTTGTGAGGTTTAAAGGGGAAATAGGATGATTTTGAAGGGTAAGAAGGGAATTAGAAGGGGAGACAAGGGGATGAAAACAGAGGTTTAAAAGGTGTGAAAATAGGGGGAAAAGAGGCTTTTTGGGCATTCTTCTTCACAAACATAGAGGCTTCAAAACTGGGAACAGCAGTGAGGATTTCCCAAAGGACAAAGGCACAAGGAGGCTTTCAAGGATGATGTGTTTTCAGAAGAAATGCATTCCTTGAAGGCTTCGCTTGTTTTCTTCATGTTCAGAGCCTTTACGTCTTCCTCCCCTTTTGGACATGTGCTTAGTTATTCAGCCACGTGACTTAGCTTAGCATCGTTACTCTACAGCCATTATTTGAACTTTTCACCACGAGTCATGAAATTCGATACTTTGCTACTCAAGGTTATATTTAAAAATTACTAATGTTAACCATATGATCAAAATTGGCTCCACCTGGGGACGGCATGTTCATCCTTGGGCATGTCGAGAACTTCGCAGACCACCTGTTAATATTCTGTGTGGACACTACTCTTCAGCACTTTTTATTTTTCTCTTCATGATCCATCATGACACACAGGTCATTCAAACAAAGATGAAATCAAAAAACTAATATACAGTATGATACATCAGGCTCTCTCGGTTTGAATCAGAACTGGAAGTAAGGTTTGTGGAACTGACCATTTACAGGGGCATCGAACAAGTCTCCCTGTAAATTTTCCAGCCTGAAAGTGTTGTTGCCCCCTTGTTCCACAATTTTAAAAGGGCCGAACCAGAGTGGGTCGAATTTACCATGTTTCCCCTTTTCAGCTCTTTGAATATCCCATCTGAGCACTACATCGCCAACCTGCAACTTCCTGTCCTTGGCATGCTGATCAAAAAGGTCCTTCATCTTCTCTTCATATTCAACTAGCCTCTGACTTACCTGGTTCCATGTTTCTTCTAACTCCACCAGCTAATTGATTCTCCTAGTCACATCATCGGGTTCTTCTTGACTTTCTTGCATGAATCGGGATACTGGTAAGGCTAAATATATAGGGAATATTGTTGCCCTCCCATATACTAATTCATATGGGGACTTCCCGGTTTCTCTCTTGCTGGTAATCCTATTGGCCCAAAGAGCGAATTTCAACCAGGAATCCTAATTTTTCTGATTTTCGTTGATAGCCTTCTTCAGTGCCCTCACCAGGGTTTTATTTTGAGACTCTTCCAGGCCATTTCCTTGTGGGTAATAGGCCATAGAGTGACCTAGCGTAATGTTATACTACTGGCATAAACTGAAAAAATTTGCAGACTTAAAGGCTTGTGCATTGTCGATCACTATCTTGGCAGGGCAGCGAAATCTGGATATGATATTTTCTTCCATAAATTTCATTACCACAGCATCTGTTGCATTCCTTGCTGGTATAGCTTCCACCCACTTCGTGAAATAATCTATGGTAGTTAATATCCGATTATGCTGACCACTTGATGGAGGATGTATTTCACCAATAAAGTCAATTCCCCATTGCTAGAATGGTTCATCCACGTGAACAGGGATCATGGGCAGAGGTGCCAACTTCTGTCTTTCAACAAATCTTTGTTATTTCTCACAAGCTCTGACCTAAGAAAACACATCTCCAAAGAGTTTGGGCCAGAAGAAACCAGCCTTCAGGATTTTGTGAGCGATGGCCCTTCAACTATAATGACCCCCACAGATTCCTTCATGAAATTCGGCCATTATACTCTCAACCTCATCCTCTGTGAGACATAGGAGTAGAATTCCTGAAGGATCTCACCAGTACAGCCGACCATTGGCAACAACATACTTCTGTGATATCAACCTTAGTGTTATGTATTTAGCTTTGTCACAGCTAGGACAACAGTTGAGTGTTAGAAGATATTCCACTATCTCTTTGTACCACAGGCTGATGAGGTACTTCATATGTGTCTTCTGAGTAGCTATCTCTACTCCCTGTTGCTCTTCTTTCTTCTCAGACTCCTTATTTTCTATCATGGACAGATTTATACCCAGAGCCTGGCAGTTTGATTCGGACAAGATTTTGGCTAACCCTTGTCCCTTAATCAATTTGGTAGGGCAGATGTCTAGCTCATACTCTTGTATTTTGGCAATCCATTTCCTTCTTTTTCCCTCGCTATCTCCTTGGATAAGAATATCTTTTACAGCTGCTGTAGGAACAAACATAGTGATATGGGACTGTAAGACATACATACGAAATGATTTAAGAGATTTCACTAGAGCATATGCCTACTTTTCTAATATGTTATATTTCCACTTAGCATCATGGAGTACCTGACTGAAGAAAGAGATGGGCTGGTCATACCCTTCCTCATTTTTCTACAATAAAACTCCTGCCAATGTATGAGGTGATGCAAATGAAAAGATCAGGAAAGGTTTGGCATAGTCTGGTCCAGCTAGCACAGGAGCTTTATCAAAGGCATTTTTTATCCTAGAAAAGGCCTCTCGTGATTCCTGGGACCACTTTACCTCATTATTTTTCTTCAGCACGTCAGTTATATGTCTAACTATCTCAGCATAGTTAGGGATAAACCTCCTCAGAAAGTTAATGCGCCCTAGGAACACCTGCACCTCCTTTTTGTCTCTGGGAAGAGAAATGCTATTTATAAATTATACTCTCTTAGGATCTATTTTTACCCCATATTTGGTTACAATATGTCCCAAAAGCTTACCCTCTTCTAATGCAAACAATGAATTTTGTGGATTGAGAGAGAGACCATACCTTCTGCACTTCTTGAAAGTTCTACGCAAGTGTTCAATGTGCTCTGCATCATCTTTTGATAACACAGTGATATCATCCAGATATAATACCACAAACTTATCTTGCTCCCCAACAAAGGCAATGTTCATGGCCCTTTGAAAAGTGGCCCCTGCGTTGATCAACCCAAAAGGCATCCTGACATACATAAACGTTCCCCATGGAGTGGTAAAGGCAGTCTTCTTCTGATCTTCTGGTAGTACCGCCACCTAATTGTAACCAGAGAATCCATCCATCATCGACATCCGAGAAGCTCCTATCACTTTCTGCATGATGTGATCCATCTTGGCCAGGGGATAGTTATCCTTTAAGGATGCTCAGTTTAAATTTTTGAAATCAACACATAGCCTTATTTCTCCATTCTTTTTCCAGATAGGGACTAGGTTTGCTACCCACTCAGAATATCTCAATGGCACAATGATTTTGGCCTTCAACAGTTTCTTAATTTCTTTCTCAATGGAGGGAAGCAGCAGGGGATTTATCTGTATAAGCTTCTATTTATGTGGCTTCGCATCTCCTTCAGTGGAATTTTATGTTGCATGATGCTAATATCGACAGTTTTTAAGTCCTGATAAGACCATGCAAACACATCTTTGTACGACTGGAATAATTTCTGGTAGAGTTCTTTGTACTCCTTTGGGACTTTCTTGGATAACATCACAATTTTAGGGTCAACATCAATACCAAGGTTAAGATCTTCTACCTGATTTTTCTCCACAACTTTTTTCGGCTATAGTGGGACATCATTCCTGTTAGACAACCTTTCTAAGGGCACTAGTCCTTGGGGTATAACATTACCTTTTAATTGTAGAACTTTATGGCCAGCCACCTTTTCTTCCCTTTTATTTTCTGAAGTGTTTTCAACATCTTCTTCTTCACAAGCATCAATCTCCATGTTGGAGAATTCCCCAACTATTTCAAAGAATATTTTCACTTGTTCTTCATCCTCAAACACCTGCCAATGCTTAATGTTATCTGGGATTGATGGTCGATAACGTACCTCAATTTCGTATCTTAAGAGAGGGCTTTGAGGTGGACGAAAAGTACTAGCAGCAACTGCAAGGGAGTTTGCCATCCTATTCTGCTCTTGGGACATGAAATGAATATTAAATGCCAAGAAAAAATTATCCACCAGGTCCCAAATTTCGTTCCTGTAAGCCCTAAGCCTAGAATTTTTGGTTTGTCACTGATTCTTCACTTTTATAACCACCAATTCTGAATCCTCTAGAACCTTTAAACTCTGTATGTTCATGTTCATGGCTGTCTGTAACCCTAACAGAAGTGCTTCATACTCGGCCACATTATTAGTGGCTTCATACTCTAGCTTGAAAGGCAATGGGACCCACTGGCCTGTAGGAGAAATCAATAATACTCCAGCCCCATTACCTTCTCTGGAGTTTGCTCCATCAAAATGAAGTGTCCAAATTCCTGCTTCATGGCTCTCTATGGACTGCTCAGTCTTGATCTGGCAGAATGGTGGTTCATGGGCATAATCTTGATCTTCTTCCAGCATCAAGCATGAGAAATATCCCTCCTTACTATAAACTGGAGAATTAACTAAGTTGTCATCCTTGGTAACCATCTTGAAAAATCTAGTTTCCCGATACAACCTCCTCTCGTGGCCACCAAAAACCGGGATGGTAGCATAGGTCAAGTCCAAATTGATTGAACCGCCAATTTTAGTCCCCCAGGACCTTGACAGCAACATGTCGAAGAGGGTTGGGATGTCAGCCACCACGATGTCCATCACCACACTTTTTGCTGGGATTTGTGCCAAATTGACCACCAAATCCTTGATCATACCCAGGAATTTAAGTCTTTTGGAATCAAATGAATAGAGGTCCTTGTATGTACGGGTGATTTGTAATCCTAGTTTTTCCATGACCAATAGGGGCAATAGGTTATGGGAGGCTCTTGAATCTAACATACAGTTATGCAACAGCAGGTCATGAATTACTAAGGACACATAAAATGGGGGATTAGAAGCATATAATTCCTCAACATGTGGGCCAAATACAACCATGTGTCTTTCTTCTTGAAGGTTCAGACTGTCTGGAATATGTGCTACTTCTGGGGGAAGCATAAAGGATGTGACCTGGGACTGATATGCAAGCTGTTTCAACATTTCAGTCCAGGGAACTAGGATTTTGACCCACTCAAGCTCCTTTTGTAAACTGAAGATAGAGGAGGACTTATCTACTAACATCTCTTTTGACTCTTTGCTTTGGACAAGGGGTTTGACTTCCTTTGTGACCGACTTGACATCAGGGGGAGTAGCCACTTGTGAAGAGGAAGGAATTTGATCAACAAACTGCAAAGATTTGTTAAGAGGCCTCTTACCTTTGTCTGTGGTTCTTTGAGTTGTTGTCTCCTTCTGAGCAGATGCTTACCCATGAGGTATGTCTTCCTCCTGGTTCTGAGTGTGAGTTCTCTTCCTAGAATATCTGAGGTCATATCTTCTGTTAAACTGTGCTTGCATGAAATCGAAAAACTGCTTGCAGTAGTCATCGATCTCAGGATCTTCGGTGCTTTCATTAGCTCTTTCTTCCTCTTGTGATGGAATCTCCACTTCATCACCTTCATGTAGGGGACATTCCACTTCATCACTGTTTGAAAAAGCAAGGTATGCCTCCTCTTTCTCATAAGTGGTGTCTTCGGTGGGACCATCTACCTCACCTTCCAAGTACAGAGGGTGTGGTACCTGATCTTGTTGCTCCTTACATTCCCTTTGCAGTATCTGCAAGGGTGGTTTTCTGTACTGAAGGTTGTAACCCCTATTTGGAGCATTCTAGAAATTCTTAGAGGATGAATTCTTGGCCTCTAGTTCAAGTTTGACCAGCTTACTTGAAAAATTCTTAATCATTTTATTCATTTCATCAATTCTGTCATTAGCTGAGTCTCTATCTTGGCTAGAGGTAGATACCTCCTCTTTGCCCTTTCTTCTAACATCTTGTTCTGATTTTCCCTTAGATTTACCAGTGGAGGCAAAGTTTGCCTCCAACTCTAGTGTATCTGTTTGAGCATCATCCAGGGTGGCGGGATTTCTTTCTCTCAGAGAGAAACTGAATTATGAGTCAAACATGGCTACGAAAACAACTTTAGCAGCAGTTTGATGAGGTTTCATATCAGCAGGAAGGCTCAAATACAATTAGTTAAACCTCCTGATGAACTCTGACACCCCTTCATTATGTCTTTTCTTAAGTGTGTTAAACTCAGTAAGACAATGTCCATGATCTTTCTTCTCCCCCCATTTTCTGAGAAAAGTACCCTCCATTCGTTCCCAAGTGGTGATGGAATGGTCTCCTAATGTCTTAAACAATTTTTTGGCTTCACCATCAAGATATTGCACAAACAGTCTTAAGACTACATCTAGATGCTCCACATTAAAGTTCTCTGCAAAAGAATAGAAGACCTTAAGATGTTTTTGAACTTCAATCTCATTTTCCCCATCGAATCGAGGTAAGATCTTCAGATAGTCCTGTGGCATATCATTCAACACTTGAGGTAATGCCAGGGGGGCATATTTATTCAACAAGAAGCCAGGAATGTTGGCCATTGGGGGAGGTGGGGGTAGTGCAAGAGTTTGAGGTGTAAAAGGAGGAGGAGGAGGTGGAAGTGAAGTATGAATGATGATAGGAATGTATTGGACAACAACTTGAGGTGTTGATGGGAACAACGGGTTGTTAATAGCAGATACTTCGATGAATTTCTTGACCTCTTCGAACTCAGGAGTAGGGTGAAAGGTGTAATATGTGGTATCCCTTGATTCAGCTTTGTCTTTAATTCGAACACCTCCCTGGGGTTGACTATCTAAATAGAAATCAGTATCTCCCACAGTGGAGTGAGGACCTTGCACTTGGGAAACTTGAGAGGAGGAGGACGGAAAGTCTTCTAAAGAGAATTCAAGGATCTCAGTATGGGCTGATTTTCTTTCCCTCCAACTCCTTCTATGTAGGATCTTCTCTGGGTCAGACACAAAATGTGTCTTTGGCTGAGACGTATCTGACCTCAGGTGTGGCTTACGAGGAGCCAGGACTACAAGTAAATTTTTCTGATAAATGAATGTGGAGTCGCCAAGGTGAGGGATCTACAACTCTCAACTCTCCATGCTCACCTATTTGAAGAGTGAATAAGGTTTTGTCGAGGCCTAGGGATTCAACTTTTCTTAACTTCGATTCCCCAGCAACGGCGCCAAAAAAATGTTCTTAATCCTAGAGACAATATTGAGTTGTGAAAGACCAATGCCTAAGACATCTTATATAGCAAGGAGAAGTATGATATAACAAGGATAATTAGCAGAACAAGGCTCTTTTTCTATTTTAGATTTAACAGGAAAGATCAATGTAGATCGAACCAGAATATCCATAAACTCAGCATAATGAAAGGAACACTGCAGAGGCAAGATGTGAATTCTCAATATAAATGTATCAGACACTTCAAAGGTAGCTTTCTGTAAGGAGGGATGGATTCTGAAAATGATTTACAGAGATAAAAATCAGACGGCATTTGCTGTGTGTGAAAAATAGAAATAATACTAACCACTAATGAGATGAAATCCCATAAACAGATCTAAACATGAGATGGGCTTATGATAATAAGAATCCATACATGTATATTGCTTTTAAAAATAACATCCCATATCACTTAATATAGAGGAAGCATGGATGAAGTGGAAAATGAAACAAGGTATCATGACTAAGCCATATTTAAAGCGCTAGATAGGTTTAGCAGAAGTATCGATGGTGATAAACTCATACTAGAACCAGTGAGCCACTCGCATTCTAGAGCATGATACAAGAGAAATGGAAATAGTGAAATGAACAGCTAAACTATATCACATAAGGCAGAGTTACAGACTATAAAGCACCAAGACCAGAATCCTCATTAAAGATAAAACTCCTTATCATTGAGACTCGACGGGCTCTTCACATTTGTATTAAAAATTCAACAAAAAGCATAAAAAAAATCCTTCACAGCAATTTCTTTAGAAAATCTGGAACCCCTTTTCTCTTTAGTCGTTGCTTATATAGAAGCCTCAGAAACATGAGCAAGAATATATTTTTGGGAAAAATATCTTCCTCGCGTGTTGGTAATCAGTTTGAGGTCTCCATCAAAAACAACCAAAATTCATGATGAGGAATAGGGGCCTCTCATCATTGACAACTAGGCTCACGACCGTTTTAAACAAAAATATTAAAGAACAGTTTCTGAAAGAAAGTAAAATGCAGGAGTGGAATGTGAATTCCACTCGAAATTTAAAAGTAACAAACTAAAGTGAAATTAAAAGGCCATTAGGGCCGAATCATGAATTGACAATGTTCACTAACGAGATGGAGTCGAGGCAGTCGCTGATACAGGTGGTGGAATATTGGCTAAGAGGAATCAATTTGCCTCTGATGTGGCAGTGGAGGCTTTTCTGCCTGTAGATCTTTATTATTTTCTTTAATTCTGATTTAATTTGGAGGATTGGGCTTTTGATAATCAATCTTAGCCGTAATCCCCAAATTGTCTTCAATCTTCTGTTTCTGTGGTGGTAGGTCTTCGACACTGATACTCTTTTAACGTGATCTCGTGTGTCTTGTTGATGTGCAGCACTACGCAGGGCTCATAAGGCATCAATGCCCATGAAGCATCGATGAGACATGGAGTTTGAACCCTGATAATGACTGTAACACGGTAGGAGTGGTGGGATCCCAGCATGATGGGGGCCGATTAGGTGTGAACCACCGGATCCTGAGAGATCAACGATTGAGATCTAATCGCATAGAAGCAAAGAAAGGTCGAAGCTCCGATGGAGAAATATGAATGAACGGGGTGATGCAATGAGGACCCTTGATCTAACTTGGATGGATGGTCACAATTGGATCGGCGGATCGCAATCAGGGAAGGCAGCGAGTGACACTTTTAAGAACTTGCGATTGGCGATGCGCGATTGAGCGCCAACCTTCCGATCTGGAACAATATTGACGGTGGAGACTCAATTTACGGGGAGACAGATGGGGGTAAAGAAGCAGATTGGGAGAAATAAGAGCCATCGGATCAAAGGGATATCGACGGTGGAGATTACAATTGGAGGATAGTAATCGGAGAGTGCGGTGGGCGACACACTTTAAAGGTTGCGATTGTGATTGGTGCGGTGGTGCAATGGGCATGATAGGACTTGCGCGGACCGTCGGATCAAAGGGAAATCAACGGCAGGCATTACACCCACGCTCCATAGACCATAACACCATCGCATTGGAAAAATCGGGTTTGAAAAGGATTGCGCCCACACTCATCGTTCTGATTACGATAAGCGCCCAGGGCTTAAGCAGTTGGTCCTGGGCGTAGGGCATATGGGGAAGTGGTTTAAGGGGGTTGGCCTAAAAGGGCTTAGCTTATATGTAAAATGAACGATTTTTTGGCCTATTTTCAATGCGTTTTAAGGCTAAAAAGGGGTAATGGTAGAGAGGAAAAGGGGGTTATTAAGCCAAAAAAAGGGTATTTGTGAGGTTTAAAGGGGAAATAGGATGATTTTGAAGGGTAAGAATGGAATTAGAAGGGGAGACAAGGGGATGAAAATAGAGGTTTAAAAGGTGTGAAAATAGGGGGAAAAGAGGCTTTTTGGGCATTCTTCTTCACAAACAGAGAGGCTTCAAAACTGGGAACAACAGTGAGGATTTCCCAAAGGACAAAGGCACAAGGAAGCTTTTAAAGATGATGTGTTTTCAGAGGAAATGCATTCCTTGAAGGCTTCGCTTGTTTGCTTCATGTTCGGAGCCTTTACATCTTCCTCCCCTTTCGGACATGTGCTTAGTTATTCAGCCACATGACTTAGCTTAGCATCGTTACTCTCCAGCCAGTATTTAAAATTTTCACCATGATTCATGACATTCGATACTTTGCTACTCAAGGTTATCTTTAAAAATGACTAATGTTAACCATATGATCAACAGCCATCATGTATGATGTAGATGTCATTGGAGTCAATATGGATATTACTCTCACAACCTTTTGTCAAATCCCTTCATCCTACATACTCTCACTATCTTGAATCCCTAGAAGCTAGTGCATATCTCAAGTTCTTTGATGTTCACACCCTAGTGGAAAATTTTGCAAAATCAGAGAAATGTATTAAGAAGAGGAATATAGAAACTCAATTCATTCAAGAAGAAGTGTGCCTTGTTTATAAAGGGAAGAATCAATCACATGCTTCTCCCAGAAAAAGAGTTAATAGAAGAGGACATGGAAGGAATAATCATAGAGTAAGGGGGGTAAGCACGATTAAGGAGAAAGATATGATCTTCATTACATTTGTTGCAAAAAATATGGACATGACGGACCTACATGCGAAATCCACTAGGAGGGGATCAAACCAGACAACAAATATGATAAAGGTAAAACATCAATTCCAAAAAAAAATAAAACACCTAAATGTACTCATTACATTGTTGCTCATTGAATTATTAGAGTAACTGAATATTTTTTTCAGAATTCACTTGCTTCTTCTAGAGTTCACGGTTTCTTGATATAAGTGAAATCTACCATGCAACCTTTTGGAAATAATTATTTGAAGACCTCAATGAAATTTTAGATGGAGTATTTTATTTGCAAACAAGTCAAGTCTCAATCCATATAAATTTGGAACCATTAGGATTAAATTGCTTGGACTTCTTACTTTCATTTTCATTGTGTACAATTCCTTCTAGAACTATAGAGAAAATTTCCATTACTTGTTCACATTCGCCAACAAGGAAAATCTATTCACATGTTTGAAGAAAAAATAGAGATAAGGAAAGCATATTCTAACACAATTGTCATTGCTGGAGTAGAGGATGAAATACTAATGAATTTGCAAGGAACATATGCTTGTGCACAAAACTCTACATGCCTTTCTTAATTTGATGAAGGTACATTGTCATCCAGTCTTCTATGGCATGAAATATTTGGACATATTAATTATGATAGTATTAATTTGTTGAAATAGAATGTTTTTTTTGGTTTTCCAACTATTCCAAAAGAATTGAAGCAATGTGATTCTTGTATATTAGCAAACCATTGTTGGAAATGTTGTCATTGATGGCAAAGGAGGTAGCAGATGCAGAGACAGGAACAGATGCAGAGGAAGCAAATACAAAGACAGAGGCGTTATCACTGTTGTTATTCCAAGAATAGAGAACAGAGGCGTTATCACTGCTGTTATTCCAAGAATATAAAACTATGCGTTATATATATGGCAGGATTGTGTTGAAATGCGCAATATGAAGAAGACGGAACCATACTCGACAACATATATATATATATATAAATAACGGAACCATAGTCGACAATATATATATATACATATATATAAATAATTTAATAGAGCGGAGTCGAATCACATATATATAATTGAAATTGTGGATTACGGAACGGTGTGGACGGAACCTAAGCGCAACAAAGAACGGAACCTGGAGAGGCGGAACCGTGACACAGTGAACGTGGAGTGCCAAAAACCACCCTGCCATTCCGCACCACCATTATGCGGAGAGTGGTATTTGTGGAATCGCAGCGATTCCATTAGAAATTGGCCACGTGTCACAAGCGGTTTTGATTAAAGTGAAATTTTGCGCATTAAGGATCGGCGGAAGACGCCCAGCGAAATGTATAGGATCCGTTGATCTGGGCGAAGGCTATCCAATGGTGGGCGATCGTAGGACTTGCACGAGTTTTAATAAAGGTGTGTGGACGATAAGTCAAGTATGGTGTGTGCATTCTATTGGAAGTTGATGGCATTGTGGGCCCGGGACAGAGGTATATGTAACGAATTGGGTTTATTAACTTTAATACAAGGTCTAATGGAATATATTAAAAGAATTTGATTAAGGTTTAAGAGTTAACAAAGATAGACCGATTATTGTGGGGATGCGTTAATAATTGAAGGTCGTCATATATATATTTCGATACATTACATATAATGGAACAGGCGAATGTGGTTTAATATATATGACACATGCTGAAGGTCAATCAATATGGTTTTAATAGCCCAACCTATTATGTCACGTATAATGGTTGTAAACGCAGAAATAGCGCATATGTACACATAAGAGATTGTCAGGTTATAACTATAGAGGAGTATGAAATTAATATCTAAACTCTCTGAATTAAGATATTGAAATAGCCCAGCCTTATTTGTTTGAAATTGCCAGCGTGGAATAGGACAAGTGTGAGATTGCCGGATGTGGAAATGATTGGGCATGAAACTTGAATGCAGTTATGAAAAAGGAAAAAGAAGAGGAGAGCATGCAGAGATACACAGAGATTACAGGTTTGACAGGAACACATACACAAGTGCACACAAACACAGTGAATCAAAGTATATAAAACAGGTTCTCTACAGCAGCAAGAAAAGACAAATCCAGTAAATCCAAAATTCAGAAAAGAAGCTGAGTAGAATTGAGATGTATAATTGAAAAATGTAAATTTAAATATTTTTCTTAATTGTTTGTGATGCAAAGGAAAGTATCCTAAGGAAAATACAAAATCCCACTGTAGCATGAAATTTTGTACATATTATTATGAGTTTAAATTGAGTTGGATAAAGAAATGAGGAGGCAGAAGACCAAGGGGTATGACCATCCATTTCAAATTCCTAGAGGAAAACAAACAGTCATCGAGAAATGTCTATAAGTAATATCATCTTGATATGAAAAAAAAAGTTAGAAGAGAGAGAGAGAGAGCAGATATAGAGAATGCAGAATATAGAAGAATAAAGCAGAGAAGATTAAGAGAAGAAGAGAAGATATAGAACAGAGCCGATATCTGGATTAAATCAACAAACATTCAGCTTAATAGCTGTCAGTTGTAGCTAACAAAGGTTGAAGCCCCCTGTAGGTTGGTGCCTACAGAAAATTGAAGGGATTTGGTGCTTCCTTGCAAGTTGTAGCTTGCAGAATTGAGGTTGGAGCCTCCTGTAGGTTGGTGCCTGCAGAATAACAGTGGTGAGAGGGAGTAGGAACTTGCCTTTGCATCACAACAATAATAAGATGTGGTTTTCTCCCGTTATGGGTTTCCACTTATATCTGGTGTCTCTGTGCATGATAGTTATGTATTGAATCTGATATGTATCATCTGCTTAATACCTGCAACTCTCATATTAAGTCTACTGCTATATTAAACTAATACTTGATGCTTGCATTCTAATATTACTTGCACATTAAATTGGATATGAAATGAAGGTGTAAATAGCTTAATGAAAAGTTTTAAGAAGATCAGGAAATCATTAAACTGATTCACCCCCCCCATCTCAGTTTAATTAAAGGTTCAACAATTGGTATCAGAGCAGGTTCCTTTGTACAAGTCTAACAACTGAAAGGAGATCCTAGGTTCCCAAGATGGCTAGTAAAGAAGGATGCTCAACCAATAAAGCCCCTTTCTTCACTGGTGAAAATTATGCTTTCTGGAAAATCAGAATGAGGACATACATAATGTCTCTAGGAATAGAATTCTGGGCTATTGTGGAATTAGGATATGCCCCAAAGGCAACTGACATAGAAAAAGACTCAAAACAAGATTTTGTGGCTAATGCAAAAGCCATGAATGCCATCCTGAATGGATTATGTGAAGCAAAGTTTATTAAAGTAATGCACAAAGACACTGCCAAAAAAATATGGGATACTCTTGAGAACATACATGAGGGAGACCAGAAAGTAAAAACTGCCAAACTTTAAGTATATAGAGCCCAGTTTGAAAACTTAAAAATGAATGATGATGAAGACATTGCCAGTTTCTTCCTAAAAGCTGCATAAATTATTAACAATATGAAAGCTCTTGGAGAAAAAATGCCAGAAAGTATAATTGTGCAAAAGATTCTAAGATCTCTTCCATCCAGGTTTAATCCAAAGTTGTCTGCAATAGAAGAAACAACTGATTGGGAGACCTTGACCATGAACCAGCTACTTGGAAATCTAAAAGCTTATGAAATGAGGCTCCCACAGAAGAAGCCTAGTACGAGGGAAGCATCCATTAAAACATAAAAGAAGAAAGAAGAAGAGGGAGACATATGTTCTTGCTCAGATGAAGAAGAGACAAAGTTTGTCAAGAAATTGGATAGAGGCTCAGGTAAATACAAAGGTAAACTCCCCTTCAAATGCCTTAACTGTGGAAGAGTGGGACACTATGCTGCTAAGTGTCCTCACAAGAAAATAAGGAATCAGGCTCAAGAGTCAGAGAAAAATAAATCAAAGTACTGGCAGAAAGGAAAGAAGTTCAGCAAAAAATCCTTCTATGCTCAACAAGACAGCAGTACATCTGAAGAATCAGATGAATCCTCAGGAGAAGAGGGAACCTCTGAATTTTTGCTAATGGCCATAGAAGATCTTGAAGGAATCATGCTAGAAGAAGAAGAAGAAGGTGAAGTGGACCTTGAGGGGGAGCTAAGAAGTGCTCTAGAAGAGATTGATAGACTCAAACTAAAATGCAGAAAACAAAAAGAGATTCTCCTCAAATGTGTGAAAGAAGAACAAAATCCAGAAGTCCTCATGTAGCTGAAGGTAAAGCTTGAAGAATCCAAGAAGATAGAAGATATGCTACTTCAGCAAATCAAAGATAAAACTCGACAACAAGAGAAGCTGGAAGAATAAATTCTATGTCTGAGAAGGAAATTAGAAAGTGCTCAACAAAAAGTTTCTATATACCCTTCTCAAATGACAAGTTCTGGTAAGTTGAATGAAATCTTGGATGCTCAAAGATCTCCTCTAATAAAAACTGGGATAGGCTATGAAGGAGAATCAAGTAAAGGAAAAGAAAAGGAAAACAAAAATATAATTTTTGTGAAAGCAAAGAAGGCTTATGAAGCAGCTCAAATAATTCCTACAAAGGAAGAAACATGTAATGAGAAAGACAGAGACCAGAAGAAACCTCTAATAACAAAGATTGTAACAAATACTAAGACAACAGAGAAAGGATCATATATTCCTGATTATATCAAATTTGGAAGCCATCAAAGGAGATTCTTACCTCCTATGAAGAATGCCACCTGTTATGTCTGCCACAAGCTGGGACACATTACTGCATATTGTCATGCAAGGAGGAATGATTCAAACTAGCAAAAGATGCAAGCATGGAAGAGACAACCTTTCATCAGGTATGCAAGTAATTTCTATGGTTATTGTTTTTACTGTAAGGATTTTGGCCATAGAATTATTGAATGTAGAAAGTATGGACAAAGACTGATGTTCAATACCTCAAGGAGGTTTATGAGTCAAAGCAATTTTTTTCATGCTCACAATTCTGAAAAAACTATAATAAAATGTTGTATATGCAATCAAGTTGGACATATATCTTCCAAGTGTTCTCTAAAAGGATATAATTCATCACCTCACCAAAGATACCAAACAAAAGGGGGCCTCCAGTGGATAAAGAAGGTGAATAAATGTGACTTGGATTTAACTGCTCAAGATTTGAAGAGTCAATGGTATTTGGACAGTGGTTGCTCAAAACACATGACTGGAGACAAAAGCAAGTTTATAAATTTTGATGAAAAGAAATCTGGAAATGTTACTTTTGGCAATGATAAATCAAGTAAGATCAAGGGAAAAGGCTCAGTCAGCATAGATAATGGAAGAGGAAAGGCCCAAGATGTACTATTTGTAGATGGGCTGAAAGCAAATTTACTGAGTGTCAGTCAGATGTGTGACAAAGGCTGTGAAGTTCTCTTTAGAGCACAAGATTGTGAAGTCAGATCAAGGACAATAGGAAAGACTCTGCTCAAAGGTGTCCAAACAGAGAGTAATGTGTACATAGTGAAAGAGGAGGATGAAGCATGCCATCTTAGAAAACTTGAGGAGTCATGGTTATGGCATAGGAGACTGGGACATCTCAGCTTCGACCATATCATCAGACTGAGTAAGAAGAAAGTTGTCAGAGATATGCCTGAAATAAAAAGGCCTTCAAATACCATATGCAAATATTGTCAATTGGGGAAACAGACTCGCACATCCTTTAAATCTAAAGATGAGCTATCAACAAGAAGACCACTCCAGCTTGTGCACATGGATCTATGTGGACCTGCTAGAACCAAGACACCAAGTGGAGAATCCTACTTCATGCTGATAGTAGATGATTTCTCCAGAATGACATGGGTTGCTTTTCTCAAGAACAAATCAGAAGCACTGGAAAAGTTTAAGATATTCAAAGCATTAGCAGAAAATCAAACTGGATGCAAGCTAAAATGTATCAAATCAGATAGAGGAGGAGAATTCACAGATTATGACTTTGCAGACCTATGTAATGAACATGGAATAAAGCAACAATTTACCATTGCAGGGACACCTCAGCAGAATGGAGTAGCAGAGAGACAAAACAGGTCTGTACAACAAATGGCCAGAGCTATGATGCAAGAGAATAACCTTACTCAAACCTTTTGGGCAGAAGCTGTACACACAGTAGTACATATTCTAAACAAAGCTCATTTAAGACCTAACAGTGATAAGACACCTTATGAGCTATGGCATGGTAAACCTGCATCAATCAAACACTTCAGGATCTTTGGTAGCAAGTGTTACATAAAGAATAATGATGAAAATCTTGGAAAATTTGATGCAAGAGCTGATGAAGGAATATTTCTAGGTTATGCATCCAAAAGTAAAGGGTACAGGTGCTACAACAAGACTCTTCGGAAAATTGTAGAAAGTATTGATGTAAGATTTGATGAAGCACTCCCAAACAAGACAAGAGGTACAGACTGCAGCAGCCATCCTGAAAATCATGAAGAAGAGGACCAAGATGATGAAGAAATAAGCAAAACATTAGAAAATGTTGAACTGAGCTCAAAACCCCCTTCAAGATACACTCAAAAGAACCACCCAGAAGATCAAATCATAGGAGACAAGAGTGTAGGAGTGAAAACAAGAAGGTAGCTAGCTGAACAGACATAAGAAGTATACATAGCAATGTTATCACAAATAGAGCCAAAGAAGTTTAAAGAAGCCAACAAGGACAAGTATTGGGTAAAATCAATGAATGAAGAATTGGACCAAATTGAGAAGAACAATACCTGGGAACTAGTTCCTAGACCAATTGAGAAGAATATCATTGGTTCAAAATGGGTATTCAAAAACAAAATGAATGAGCAAGGTCAAGTAATCAGGAATAAAGCTAGGCTGGTCTGCAAAGGATACTCACAAATAGAAGGACTTGATTATGATGAAACATTTGCCCCTGTAGCCAGAATGGAAGCTATCAGAATGTTCCTGGCATTTGCATGCTACCAAGATTTCAAGGTATATCAAATGGATGTAAAATCTTCTTTTCTTAATGGAGATCTAGAATAAGAAGTATACATGGAACAACCAAAAGGCTTCTCATTGACAAACAAATAAGACTATGTATGCAGATTGAAGAAGGCCCTGTATGGACTGAAACAGGCTCCTCGTGCTTGGTACTCAAGACTGGATAAACATTTGCAAAAACAGGGTTTTAAAAGAGGTGGAGTAGACAACAATCTATACATAAAAGCCCATGAAAATGAACTCCTGATTGTTGTTGTATATGTTGATGACATTATGTTTGGAAGCAACAGAGATGAGCTAGCAAAATGATTTGCAGAAGAGATGAAATCAGAGTTTGAAATTTCCATGATTGGAGAGCTCAGTTTCTATTTAGGACTTCAAAATCAGCAAAGGAGCACAGGTACATTCATCTCACAAGAAAAATACTTAAAGGAAATGCTGAAAAAGTTCAAAATGGAGGAATGTAAACCTGTGTCAAATCCCATGACTATAGGTTGCAAGCTATGTGCTGATGATGGGTCTGCTGATATAGATCAAAAACTCTACAGATCCATGATTGGAAGTCTATTGTATCTAACTGCATCAAGACTAGACATCATGCTAGCAGTAGGACTAGTGGCTAGATATCAAGTAGCACCTAAACAAAACCATCTTCTGGCAGTAAAAAGAATACTCAGATATCTACAAGGAACAACACAATATGGACTTTGGTATCCTAAAACCAAAAACTTCACTTTATCAGCATACACAGATGCAGATTGGGCCAGTTGTGTGGATGACAGAAAGAGTACAAGTGGAGGTGCATTCTATCTAGGAGAAAGTCTGGTGGCATGGTTAAGCAAGAAACAAACATCTATCTCCCTGTCTACAGCTGAAGCAGAATATATAGCAGCAACAACATGTTGTACACAAGTCATGTGGATGAAGCAAACTCTTCAAGACATGAAGGTAAGCATTGATGAACCTATTTCAATCAAATGTGATAATACAAGTGCTATAAGTATATCTAAAAATCCTGTACTTCACTCAAAAACTAAACATATTCCAATTAAGTATCATTTCCTCCGAGAACAAGTGGCTCAGAAAATAGTAAAGCTGGAATATGTACCAACGAAAGAACAGACAGCTGATATATTTACCAAACCCCTTGATAGAGAACCATTTCAATACTTGAGAAATAAACTAGGGGTAGTATCTACAGATGCTACTCTCTGATATAAAGAGAAAGCACAGTTTTAGGGGGAGAACAAAACGAAAATATCATTCCAAGGGAAGAATAGCCAGTAAAGAAAGCATGAATCAGGTCCTAAGGATAGAAGGATTAAGGCAAAAGAACACCAAGTTATTATCCTAGAGATATATGCATTATTCAAGCATCAAAAGGTCAATCACAGAGCAAAAAGGATCAGTGTTGTGTTCTGAAGCATTATTTTAAGAATCTGAAACATAAAAGACGAGAAGTGACTATCATTTGAAGCCTTTCAGCATTTTTAATTGTTGAATCCAATTATACATCTCTGACTAAGATAAAGCTGATACAATGTACAAAGTCAGTATAAGAGGGCCTGGACATAACTCAGAGAGAGGAAATGCAGAAAGAAAACTAAGAAATAAGCAACCCTTTGCCATTGATGTCAAAGGGGGAGAAAGAGCAAGCAACAGGAGAAAGAGCAGGCAAACAGAGAAAATGTACTGCTACAGAGAAAATATGTTGCCATCAATGCCAAAGGGGGAGACTGTTGGAAATGTTGTCATTGATGGCAAAGGAGGTAGCAGATGCAGAGACAGGAACAGATGCAGAGGAAGCAAATACAAAGACAGAGGTGTTATCACTACTGTTATTCCAATAATAGAGAAAAGAGGCGTTATCACTGTTGTTATTCCAAGAATAGAAAACTATGCGTTATATATATGGCAGGACTGTGTTGAAATGCGCAGTATGAAGAAGACGGAACCATAGTCGACAACATATATATATATATATATAACGGAACCATAGTCAACAATATATATATATATATATATATATACATATATATAAATAATTGAATAGAGCGGAGTCGAATCACATATATATAACTGAAATTGTGGATTACGGAACGGTGTGGATGGAACTTGAGCACAACAAAGAACGAAACCTGGAGAGGCAGAACCGTGACACAGTGAACGTGGAGTACCGCAAACCACCCTGCCATTCCGCACCACCATTATACGGAGAGTGGTATTTGTGGAATCGCAGCGATTCCATTAGAAATTGGCCGCGTGTCACAAGCGGTTTTGATTAAAGTGAAATTTCCCGCATTAAGGATCAGTGGAAGACGCCCAGCGAAATGTATAGGATCCGTTGATCTGGGCGAAGACTATCCAACGGTGGGCGATCGCAAGACTTGCACGAGTTTTAATAAAGGTGCGTGGACGATAAGTCAAGTATGGTGTGTGCATTCTATTGGCGGTTGATGGTATTGTGGGCCCGGGACATAGGTATATGTAACAAATTGGGTTTATTAACTTTAATACAAGGTCTGATGGAATATATTAAAAGAATTTGATTAAGGTTTAAGAGTTAACAAAGATAGTCCGATTATTGTGGGGATGCATTAATAATCGAAGGTCATCATATATATATTTGGATACATTACGTATAATGGAATAGGCGAATGTGGTTTAATATATATGACACATGCTGAGGGTCAATCAATATGGTTTTAATAGCCCAACCTATTATGTCACGTATAATGGTTGTAAATGCAGAAATAGCGCATATGTACACATAAGAGATTATCAGGTTATAACTATAGAGGAGTATGAAATTAATATCTAAACTCTCTGAATTAAGATATTGAAATAGCCCAGCCTTATCTGTTTGAAATTGCCAGTGTGGAATAGGACAAGTGTGAGATTGCCGGATGTGGAAATGATTGGGCATGAAACTTGAATGCAGTTATGAAAAAGGAAAAAGAAGAGGAGAGCATGCAGAGATACACAGAGATTACAGGTTTGACAGGAACACATACACAAGTGCACACAAACACAGTGAATCAAAGTATATAAAACAGGTTCTCTACAGCAGCAAGAAAAGACAAAGCCAGTAAATCCAAAATTCAGAAAAGAAGCTGAGTGGAATTGAGATGTATAATTGAAAAATGTAAATGTAAATATTTTTCTTAATTTTTTGTGATGCAAAGGCAAGTATCTTAAGGAAAAGACAAAATCCCACTGTAGCATGAAATTTTGTACATATTATTATGAGTTTAAATTGAGTTGGATAAAGAAATGAGGAGGCAGAAGACCAAGGGGTATGACCATCCATTTCGAATTCCTAGAGGAAAACAAACAATCATCAAGAAATTTCTATAAGTAATATCATCTTGATATGAAAAAAAAAGTTAGAAGAGAGAGAGAGAGAGCAGATATAGAGAATGCAGAATATAGAAGAATAAAGCAGAGAAGATTAAGAGAAGAAGAGCAGATGCATAAAAGAGCTGATATCTGGATTAAATCAGCAAACATTCAGCTTAATAGCTGTCAGTTGTAGCTGACAAAGGGTGAAGCCTCCTGTAGGTTGGTGCCTACAAAAAATTGAAGGGAATTGGTGCTTCCTTGCAAGTTGTAGCTTGCAGAATTGAGGTTGGAGCCTCCTGTAGGTTGGTGCCTGCAGAAAAACAGTGGTGAGAGGGAGTAGGAACTTGCCTTTGCATCACAACAATAATAAGATGTGGTTTTCTCCCGTTATGGGTTTCCACTTATATCTGGTGTCTCTGTGCATGATATTTATGTATTGAATCTGATATGTATCATCTGCTTAATACCTGTAACTCTCATATTAAGTCTACTACTATATTAAACTAATACTTGTTGCTTGCATTTCTAAGATTACTTGCACATTAAATTGGATATGAAATGAAGGTGTAAATAGCTTAATGAAAAGTTTTAAAAGATCAGGACCCCCCCCCCCCTTTCTCAGTTTAATTAAAGGTTCAACAACCATAACAAACAACCATTTCATGATTATTCTTCTAGAGCACATAAAAAAAGGTGATATGATTCATTCTTATTTGTGTGGCCCTATGCCTATTCATTCTTCAAATGGAAATAGATAAACTATGAATTTTATTGATGATTACACCAAGATGTGTTGGGTATAATTGTTGAAAAAAAATCAAATTTTTTTGGAACTTTCAATTTTCATGGATGGACTAAAAGTGATGCACAATCCCATATTGGCTCCCTTTGTACTAATAATTAAAAATAATATAGTACTAATGAATTTGAAAACTATATTTTCCAACATGGGATTCAACATCAGACTACTACTCCATACAATTCTCAACAAAATATTGTAGCTAAAAGAATGAACAAGCATATCGTAAATATGGTTCACTCAATGACCTACTTAAAAAATGCAAAGTTCATATCTTGGGTTGATGTGGTTCCATGTGTAGTATAAGTAAAAAAAAAAAATACATCTCATTATATCAGAAAGAAGACTCCTTATAAAATGTAGTATGGCCACATTCCTTTGATCAGGAATCCTAGGATCATTGGTTCCACCTTCTTTGTCCTAATTCCTAAGGAACAAAAAGGTATTAATGCAAACAACCGAAAATGGATCTTCTCGAGGTATTCGAATACCACTAAGGAAGATTATATTTAGATGAGGCAAATAAGTTATTCTTTTAGTTTAGAGATCTTTTTTTTCTTGAATATTCCAAGACTGATAGCATTGTTGAGTTACAACTTGATCGTGTGGATAGATTCAACCATGCAAAAAATTATCATGAATTTTATAATGAGATTAAACATCTTGAAGGGGGGATCCCTCTATTGGATCAATCTATGGAATCTCCTTATGAAGCATTATCTCCCCCTCATTAAGTTTCGATCACTTAATCATATCAAGAAGACCCTTTAACTGATGTGATAGAGAGGATTGAAATACTAAATCTTTATGCAACCACATCTCAATTGATGGAATAACTTGGACCATCTCATAAAGGTCCCCCAAAATGGCTCACCAAAACACTTGAAAGTGTTCTTTCTAATGATGTTGGAAAGATGGGAACTAGAAGTTCCACTGAAAAAAATATAGGTGACATGGATGATTATAATTTAGTTGATGATATAGATGTTTCATATAACTTGTGAATTGAATTTATCTACAAACTTTGAACCAATTTCCCTTAAATAATATGCTTCTCATGATGAATGGAAAGGACCAATGCATAGGGAGTATGATGTTATCATAAAGAATGGAACATGGAAGTTGGTGGACCCTCAATCTAGAACCAAGTCAATTGGTTGCAAGTGTGTCTACAAGAACAAGCACAAATTAGATGGCTCACTTGACAAGCACAAAGAAAGGCTTGTGGAAAAAACATTTTCACATAAAGTAGGTGTCAATTATGAAGAGAAAATTTCCCCCACAACAAAATGGAAAACCATTCATACTCTCTTTTCCTTGAAAACTCAGATTGGATGGAAATATCATCAACTCGATGTGAAGACTACTTCCTTGAAGGGAGAATTGAAAGAAAATATCTTCATGTCTCAGTCATAAGGTTTTGTTGTGAAGATAAAATAATAGAAAGTATGTGAACTCATCAAATCCTTCCATGACCTAATAAAAACATCATGATTCTGGTATGAAATTTGACAGAGCATATTCTAAAATAAATTTCAAACGCTTTAATCTTGATGATGCAACTCTTTTTATCAAGAAAATTCGCAAAACTATTATATATTTTGTGGTATATGTAGATGATATATTGATAACACATAATAATGAAAACTATATTGCATCCATAAGCTTAGAGTTAAATAAATGATTTGAGATTAAAAATTTGGGACACCTTCAATACTACTTGGGCATTGAAGTGACCCAACATCCAACGTATATATTCCTTTCTAAAAAAAAGTACATTGAAGAATTGTTGAATAGGTTTGACATAGCTAAATGTAATCATTTTTCTAATCTAATGGAAAAAAAATTGAAGCTCGCATCTAAAGAAGAGAATAAATTTAAGGGTACAACTGAGTACAAAAAACTTGTGGGAAGTCTTATCTACCTCACCATTACCAGACTAGATATTTCATTGATTGTTGGAATCATTTCTAGATCCATACAAAAGCCTTGTGAAGAACATTAGTTTGTTGCAAAGAGAGTTCTAAAGTAGTACTTGAAAGGAACTCAAGACTTCGGACTCAGAAACACCCCTTCAGCTAAAGGGGGGGAATGTTACACCCCTAATCCTCAAGGATTGGGTGAATAACTTGCAAATATATAAATAAAATGAAATATGGACAATTAGAATAGGACCCGACCTTGGAAGTTGAAACTCAAGGGTCACTCTTGTATGTGTATAAGTCTATCCTCATTAATGCAATATCAATTCATTTTCAGGAGTTATCTCCTTGGCCTAACAAAAATATTTATTTATTAAAGGAGTCTCTATAATTGTTGGGAGATGTTGAAGTATTTGAGTGAAGTTGTTCATAATCTATGGATTTGATCCCTTTTAATGCATGATCGATCTAGAGTAAGTTGGATCTACACTACCACCAAAAGGAAAAGGAGAGGAAGAGCACTTGAGTTGGGAAGATGAAGGTTTCGGTATGCTTAGCCTTCTAGCTACTATAGGCATTCAACCTATAAACCATTTCAAGGCATTGGGGAATGATTTATTTGCTAGAAAAGGGAGTGATTGATAAGAAAACAAACCCATAACAAGAAGCTAAAACTACATTTCATAATGATGTCAAAAAAACGCTATGAAGTAAAACCATAAAATGAAATAACCCTAATTCTATCACAATTAGGAAAGAGCATGAATGTTTAGCTAGAAAAATATGAACTACCCAAGAATAAAAAAGAAAAGAAAAGAAAAAAATGTTGACTTGTTGGGACCATAAAAATGCTAAAAACCAATCAAAATACTGAAAAATGTATTGAAAATTGAGTATTGTGATATTTTTATGATAGCCTTAAATAGTCACTTGGATGTTATAAGTAGAGATAACATTCAAAACAATAAATTCAACCAATGATTATTGAAATATGTGATTCACACAATATCCCCAAGAGTAGAGAATTTTATTATCTTAGGTTTCAACTTATTAACACTCAAACCAATAACATAAATTTATGATAATAAAGAGAACTAAGAGGCAACTAAAAAGAATTTGCTAGAGAAAGGTTTTCTATCCAAAAAAACCCACAAAAACCTATCAATGACATTTTAACCATAAAAATAGATAAGTGGAACCTAATAATCTCTATAAGCATGCAATCCCTCAAAACAGTTTGAGCCAAAATCGAATTCCCATATGTGTAGTGGTAACCAATAATAACCTAAAAAAGTAGTGTTTTCCTGTTTAGTAGCATGTTTTTTTATGAAGAAAATCAAATATAATTCACAACCTATTTCTATCAAAATGCTAATGAGAAAATACATAATCCATCACAATTTCACATTACCACTTAAAAAAATTGACTTGTAACTTGAATTGAATTCTAATATTATCCATTAGGAGAAAAGGGAGCCCATGATTTGGATTACCCAAGACTCACAATTCCCAACCCATTCTCTTAACTTACATGAATTTTAATATGATGCAATAGGAGAAAGGGGAGCCCATGATTTGAACTACCCACTTAAATTCTAATATGATGCATTAGAAGAAAGGGGAGACTGGAGAAAGGGGAGCCCATGATTTGAACTACCCACTTAACCACTTAAATTCTAATATGATGCATTAGAAGAAAGGGGAGACCATAATTTGGACTACCCGAGAATCACAATCCCCAACCCATTCTCCTAGCTTACTTGAATTCTAATATGATGCATTAGGAGAAAGGGGAGCCCATGATTTGGACCACCCTAGGGGGAGGGAATCACAATTCCAACTCCCCAACCCATTCTCCTAGGTTCCTTGCCGCAACCATTTTAGCTGCTTTGTATCCTTGCCTCCCTAGGATTGTATTTTAGTAAAATCTTCAGAAATGTAAATCATTTCGTGGATAGAAAAAATATTTGCATGGAGAGTAAAAAGAGCTGAAATTCCGGGCTTAACCGTAATTAAACCTGAAAATAATGAAGGCATCATAAGTGAACCATACTTTCTGAGAAAGGAATTATTTTGTTTCAATACATCATGCAAAAATCCCTATTTTACTTGTTCCTGGTCCTGTTTTGTTGAGGGATTGCTCTGTTTTTATTTGCAACCGTTTATATTTAATATAATGTTTGTTGTTTAAAAATATATATATATATATATATGAATGATTTGTTTTTTCTTGACATTTATATGTTTTTTTTGTTATTTTATATTAAAATATTAAAGGTTTTTGTTTCAATATATCATGTAAAAATCTTTTTAATTTTTTTTTTTTTGAAAATTTGAGAAGATAGTTTAAATTTTTTCTTTTCTAGTATATTGAATTTAATTTGATTGTAGATTTTGAAAATATTTTGGAATTTTAAAGACAAAAGAAAAATTAATTATTTGTTCTCACTCATGTAAATCAAATTCTAAAATATTACTGAAATCTGCAATCCAAATAAAAATGAATTTGTAAAACTCTCAAATTTTAATGTCCAACAACTACTACTAATATAAATGCATAAATCAATAGGTCATTCCAGAACTTCGAAGACTTTGGAAGTGTATCTAAATTAGATGAAATTATGCTAATTGCAAATTTCAAAATATTTCTAAAATCAAATAGCCAGATCAAACAATTGACATAAACCGTAGTCTAAAAAATCCACAAAATAACCCAGAAATTACGGTAAGGTTCTGGAAAATTCCGACACAGATTTTTGAAAATCTAGTTTACGACTTCAATATTTTGAGTACCTTAAAGGGTTTTGATGGTGCCGAATTCATTTCCACAATAAAAAATGCAATCCAAACCCTCCAATTATCTGATTTTTTATCAGATTCTGGCAAAAAACTGTTGTCCAAGCTATTCTGTTGCAGCTATAGACAATAACTATTGTTCATCAATTTCTGTATATTCTCAAAATCTGCCATCCTAATAAAAATAGCTACCTAATTTATATTAATTAATTCCATCCAAATTATATTGTTTAAACTAATAATAAATAATTAATCTTTATACCAGCAGTGTTTTGACTGCCGTATCGGTAAGGGACGCCGTGGTCGTGGAGGCAGTGGTCGTCAGCTCCGGCGGGGACGCCGCCTGCTCAGTTCTCTTTTTCTTTCACACTTTGTTTTTATTTCATAACTTTCCTCTTTTTCTTTCCGCACTTTGTTGTTATTTCATAACTTTCCTGAAATAAAAAAAGATATCCAAAAAAGGGGCAGTTCGATCAGAAGACGGGGCCTGCCACTTTTACTTCCCATTTCACGGACTGATTGAATGCGGATCATCAGTGCGCTTTACAGTGTTGGAATTTTAAAACAAACTAAATTTGTTAATTTTCATAAAATTATTTATAATTTTTTATAATTTTAATTATATTTGACAAACAAATCATCCCATAACAAGTCATCAAATTCCATCCCTGGTACCCTATCTCATCTCACCTTCTTGATTTCCATTTTGTTTTCTTGGTTTCTTGATTTATATTTTGTTTTCTTGGTGCCCTATCTCATCTCACCACCTTGATTTCCATTTGGTTTTCTTGGTTTCTTGATTTATATTTTGTTTTCTTGGTACCCTATCTCATCTCACCTTCTTGATTTCCATTTGGTTTTCTTGGTTTCTTGATTTATATTTTGTTTTCTTGGTTTCTTGATTTGTGATGCGTGAAGTGGGGAGTGATTGATGAAGATAGGTACGAAGCTAAAAGTTCGATTCGATTCCACCGCCAGTCTGTGACTGTCCCCCGCAGCCTCCAGAGGTGGTGGGGTTGTCACGAGAGTTTGATGGGCTTCCTCTTTTCTTTTCTCTGAGGACGGACGGACAGACAGTGCCACTAGTGCATTCATGGCGCCTCAGAAGAAATTAGGGCCCTTACACTGCTCTGCATTCATGCTTACCTATGTGAATAATGGCACTACCTAGCACTGCAACCAGTAGAGCCCTCTGCTTGCTGTTGTTAGGGCTGGACCGCCATTATATTATTCGGGTGTAGGGTAGCACGGATTCTGATGGATGGATTTTGCACAGTGGAGAGAGATCTAAAGCCGAGGCCAGTGGTCATTTCACACTCTGGACTGCATTGCCCAATGAAAATTAAATGATTCTGCAATCTGTTTTGGCATCTGTGGCTTTGCAGGGAAAGTTGGAGGATATATTCTTTATTTAGGTTAATTTTTCTTACGATTTTAGATAAATACAAATTTGAGTTTTATTTTTTAAGTTATTTAGGTTAATTTTTCCAAGATTTTAGATAAATATAAATTTGAGTTTTGTAATTTATATAATTTAAGTGATTTTGAATTTTTTTTAGGTTGTTAAATTTATTTGTATAATTAAAATTTATTTTTTAAATAATTAAATATTACAATGTCTAATTTTAAGGTTACGAATTAAGGGGGACAGTAAATTAGTGGATGAACTTTCTGGTTTTGAAAATATGATTTTTTAGAAAGAAACAGGGGACAGTAAATTCATAGATGAACTCTATTTTTTTTTTTGAAAATATAACCGTTTAAAAAGAAACACATATGTTAGAGCATCTCAAACAATAATACTTATACTTAAATAATTAAATTCCAATTAAAAAAAATAAAAATAAATCAAACTAAACTATAACAAAAACAACCTAAAATTTAAAATAATTTAAAATCTAAGTTTTGCTTGTTAATTCTAATTAAAAAAATCAATTTAAAATAAAAAAAAATTCGATCTTATTAAAAATAAAAATCAATTAAGAAAATTCATAAAAATATAAAACCAAAATATGGCAGAAATGAAAGACGAACCTTTATCCTTTTTAATAACCTCTTTGTATAACGAAAAGAAAATAATTATATCGTGTTATATTGTATACCCTTATATATATATATAATTTTTTATTAAATATAATATAAATATTTTATATATTATTGCTTTGAGAAATGTTTAGCATAAAATATGTTGATTTAAAAATGAATATAAATATTGAATGTAAGTTTAATATGGGAGAGATGTATTTTAATATGAGAAAGATATTGTATTGTCCGAAATAATACATTAAAAAACATAACATTTGTTTAATTAAAAATAATAAAAATAATAAATTTACCAACAAATTTTTCTAGAAAATAATAATATATATATTCCATTAAAATAAATTCAAATAACAATAATTTATATTTTTAACTATAATAATTCAAAATATAAATTTATAAACATATAATTAAAAATAAAAATATTTTAAAATATATAAATACAAAATGTTTCCTATTTAAATTTAATTAATAAATATATAAAAATTCCACATTTATAATAAAAAAATTCTATATATTAAATTCATTCATATATATATATGAATATTTTTATGTATAAATATATCAAATTTATATACATTTATAAATAATATTATTAAGAATTAACATATATTTAATTTAAATTTAGATTTATTAAGTGTTTAGATAAATCAAGTTTTTGAAACTGTATTATTTTTTACAAAATATACCTTTGAAAAGAAATTTACGAGATCTAATATCTTAAAATAAATAAAAATAAATATTTTATTATAAAAAATAAAATAATCAAGTTTTATTATATATTAAGTTGTAATTTTTTATATTGCAATTTTAATTATAAAAAATGTTAGATTTAAATAATCATATTAATATTTATCTAATTATAAATTTCTTATTTTTCATTTTTAAAATATGTTATTAAAAATAGAAAAATATGAATAATTCACATACATTACCTAAATATGTGAAAGAAGGTATTAGGCTTAAGTTTATTAAGTGAACTCATCCTTGTAACACAAGGATTTATGAATTGAATAAGATAACAAATTTTATGATACATTAATGAATTATTTTAATTAAGCTCACTAACGAATATGATATTTGTTAGTAGGATTTGAATTTAATTATAATAAAAGAAAATATGGATGATTTTATGGGGTAAAAGAAATTAACTGAATGGTAACTCCTGCCAAGATCCTAGAGTAAAAATAGAGACAGTTCTCACAGTTATCTTCCCAGAAAAGGATTTAATGAAAATCCTGAAGGGGGAAAAGGTTATGTTTAGAAGGAAGCTAAGGGTAAAACAACTGCAACTTGTTAGGAGGTGTCCAGAGCTGGCAGGTTGGCCAGTGGAGCTCTAGACCCTGAGATGTATAGATTGGATTGGAAATCCTAAGGTTTATCTTCTCATAAAATAATGTCTGCTGCATAAGGCTCTGGGAAGGAGCACGATGAGAGCAGAGGACTTGATTTCCTCTCTCATGGTTGGGAGGACCACCAGTTAACAGAAAAAACATTGAGATTAGTATAAAAATAATTTCTAATCTCTTTATTTTCTATTGCTTGACAGAGTAAGACTGTTTATGAATTGGAAATATAGTTTTAGTATTTCTCTCTATATTATTGGGAATGAATATGAGTATCCTGATAGTGTATGCAAGGAGAATATCTACTTAAAAGTTGTATCATAGAATTATGGTTTTAAAGATAATGTGTGAGTTATAATAGTGAATAAAACTTAAAAAAAATAACTCAGTACAACAAAACTCATGTAAGAGTTAAAAGGAAAGTTTGAGTAAAAGAATTTATAGTGTGAATTCCATAATACCCTTCCGAATGGGATAATGAGTGAAACTTTCAAATCCTCTTTAAATAAATTTGTAAGAGGACTCTGTAATGAAAAATAACTTTAGGTTACTTAGAAAAGTAACAGAAACTATCATATAAAGTATGCACATTGATATCTTAATATAGGTACAGTAAAATTTATGTAATACTATTGAAAGTCTGTCATAGAAAACACATAACAGTACATAAACCAAGATTTCTAGACTCTGTCAATACCTTTGTTTATCGAAATATTAAAACTGACGAGAAGAATAACCACAACAAGGTTCTCGCATTAGCTAGAACACATCTTCAAGATTTAGAAAATTATCTTCAATCTCCAAACAAGAAAAATATTGATTTTCAATCGAAAGGACTCAAAGTAAGGGCTCGAGAGCCTAGGCATACATAACCCTTAAAAAAATACAACCGAATAACAAATTACAGATAGACCTAGGCTTAGAGCTTGGACAAAAATAAAAATTAACGCATAAGTCTAATGATATTCATCTCGTAACTCTTAAACATGCATTATGCCTGAGTTGTCGAATTCCTGAAGCACCCTGAACACAAAGGGGATTTTCCCTCAATCGACCATAGAAATTATAGGCTTGAGAATAAGAATGTGGAACTGGAAAATAATTTGGGATTTACTTGTTAGCCCAACAAAGGAATAAAAAAAGGAAGTTGAGCTCTTTCATTGGAGAAATGGAAAAACAAGAGTTGAACCCTTTCTCTGAATGAATTTTGTGAATCCATACCTAAAACTAGAGATAAACACACTGTAAGCTAAATTAAATGACATGCAGACACAAAACAAACATAATAAACAAACTAGAATGGAAACGTCGGTAATGAAGCATGAATTACATGAGGGTATATCATAATACAGAGCTTTGCTCTGTTCACATAGCTTTGTGAAGCTGAACACACACTTGGCGAGACCAAGCATGGTAAAACCCTCCATAAAATGCAAAGGAAAAACAACTATAGTCAACGGTGGAAACAGAGATCTAGTTTGGAATTAAACAAACTAGAAAACCTCGAAATTTAAGCTATAAATTAACCGAAAACAAACATGAAACACTAATTTTAAATTCAACTGAGCAGACCTTCAAAGAGACGAACCTCTCTACAATTAACTAAGTCGCAGAAATAAGAAAAGTGGTTTACCTATATAAGGAAGGTAGAAGTGACATGGAGGACGATAGTTGACCTCCATTAAACAACACCCTCAACCAGAGCCGAGTAAAGAAAAAAAAAACAAGACAAGTTGCAAAGAAATTCGACTTCCAACATGAAATAATGAGGTGGAATGTTCGTGCTCTAGGTGAGTAGTTACCCTAACTACTCTGGAGGCCTCAAATTCGACGGATCTAGGGTTTCAACATCAACGGACGAGATCCTGCCACCCAAGGTTCCTAATAGCTGTAAAACCACAGTAAGCCAACGCGAGATGTCCCATGAAGATTCAAAAAACAATTGCATTGTAATAAAGGTATGTAAGTTGATTAGGATTATACAACTAATCATAATAAATTATGAATGAAAACCTTAGTACCGAGCAATAAAGTGTGTTTTTCATAAGTACGGAAAATGATTTATGATATGGTACTTCCAAATACGTTAAACATAAACTTTCCAAGGTTTTGGAGTGTAATTACATATATGTTTATATGTTGAATTTTTTAATCGAATAATGTGAAGGAGATACGACATAATAAGAGTCTTAATAATAAGAGAATTAAAAGTAAGTCTTACATTATTTGTATAGAGACAACAGAGTAATATTGCGTTAGGATTTTAATGTACATAGACTATAGTTATAAATTCATGTTATTGAAATATGGATTAGGACTATGCCTTTCTAAATATAAATGTAATAAAATCATAAGGTTAGGATCATAAATGATGTTGCAAGTTGTGCCAAGTTTGACTTAGGTAATCTTTTTTAATTTTATTTTGGTCATTTTTAATTGTTAAGTCTATAGTTGTGACAAGTGGTATCAAAGAAAAGTTTATACATTGGGGCTAGATGGGCCAATGTGATAACATGGATGTTTCAATTTTTTTATTCTTGTGTTGAAACTGTACACAGTGATAGAAAGGTTAATCAGAAGTTACAATGAGCAGAGGGACTAGTCATAAAATGCCCAGAAATGCAGGGGAAACCCATTCTTTGCCTAATCCTGAGGTCAACCCAGAAATGTGGGTGCAGCTAAGCATAGACCAACATAAAAAAACCAGTAGGATACTGGAGGAACAACATCGCCAAACAAATAGATTGTTGGATATGGTACAACAACTTCATATAGAGATGACTCGAGTTCGAAGTGATAATGAGAAGTTAATGAGAGAATAAAAAAAGATACTGAAAATCCTCTCGGATAAGTAGAACCATCATACTACACACCCTAGTCCAGAAAGGGACACGCACATAGAGGATGAGAAACAACAACAAGTAAATGACAACCCTGAGGGGAATCGAATTCAATGGAGTAACAAGAGTAGGACTTATAACAAAGTCGAATCTGGTAATTTATCAGACCAACAAGAGCTGAAGAAGCAAAAAGTGGAGTTACAAGGGGAATTTCGGAAAATCAAACCCCCTACATTTGATGGTGAAGCTGCGGAGATCGTGGAGGCCTGGATAATAAATATGAATAAGTATTTCCAAGTTTATGAATATAACAACAAACTTAAAGCTCACCTAGTGATCTACCAATTGAGGGAAAAGGCTACATTATGGTGGGAGGAGGTGAAAAATGTACGTGGAATCGAAGACCAGAACATGACGTGGGATGAGTTCCAGCAATATTTTTAAGACAAGTACTTGACTGAATGATTTTATGATGAAAAATCACGATATTTTCATGATATGAAGTTGGGGAAAATGTCCATGGATGAATCCGTCACAAAATTTACCTCTCTATTAAGATATGTACCATACTTAAGAGATGAAAAAGAAAAGGTACAAAAGTTCTTGAGCAGCCTACCTGCTCACATGAAGGAGAGAATCGAGTTTGTAAACACAAAAACCATGAATGAAGCGATAAGGAAGGCCAAAATGTGCTATCAGTAGTCTAAGGTTAAGGGGGAAGTCGGTAAAAGTTGACCACCTAAGAAAGGACAAAAGAGTTCCTCAAGTTTTAAAAATAACAGAATAAGAAATTATAAAAACTCTACGAGAAACCAAGAAAATAAACAAATTGGGAGAAATTAGCAGAAACCCAGATGGGCAGCTGAAGAATGACATACAGAGGCTTCTAGTAGACCTGACCTTGGACAGCCACAAAAACCCCCATTTCAATGTTGGGGATGTGGCGAAGCACATTATTCCAATAATTGTCCTCATCAAGGGAGAAATTAAGTGGCAACCAACCTACAAGAAGCATCTATAGTGGGAGATGTGGTGTGCAACATACCTAGGACCAATGTTGCTCTAGAAGATAGACAAGATGACTTTCAACCAACCATGATTGAACTAGAAGGTAAGATTCAAACTCAATCTGTTTCCATTTTGGTTAACCCTAGTGCCATTTTGAGCTATATAAACCCCCGCATAGTATAAAATTGTAAATTGCAAAATCAGAATTTTAAGAATCCATGGTTGGTTCAATTGGCTACGAGGCCAAAAGGAGAGTTAATGCCAAATTCCCAAGTTGTAAACTAGATATAGGAGATCAGCACATAACTATAGATTTGAACATATTACCTTTGGGTTCATATGATATTTTATTGGGTATGGACTTGTAATATTCCCAATTAGCCATGAGCTAGTTGGAATATTAATTTTTGCTTTTTCTTTCTTATT
The DNA here is from genome assembly GCA_034641835.2 of Pinus albicaulis. Classification (NCBI taxonomy): domain Eukaryota; kingdom Viridiplantae; phylum Streptophyta; class Pinopsida; order Pinales; family Pinaceae; genus Pinus; species Pinus albicaulis. The sequence goes on along the minus strand of CM076576.1, from coordinate 665,735,069 downwards.
TGATGAATAAGAGGATATGGAGATCCATAAAGCTCCTTTATCTGAATAAAATTAATGCCAATGTGAAAGGAGGACATCTTGGTAGCTTAATTGAGCACCCTTAGGTGTGAACAGGGGCTGGAACACATAGACTGGGTCAACTTTGACCAAATCAACAATGTTGTCATGGAGGAGTGGCATTCATTATGGGGCAATGCAGTTTTAGTTGGAGACTCTTTGCATAGAAGTAGTGTCTTAAATGAGTGGGGCCTAGGGTTAGGAAGCTCATCACTTATATAAGGAAGAGGATGGCGGCCATATTTCATTGTGAATGTTTTGGTTTATTATATTTTGATATATGGTCTGTTTAGATATATGGCTTTCTTCAGCTATTCAACTAAGATTGCAGTGTTGTTTAGCACAGGGTGTTCCTGCTCGGAAATCCCACCTCTTTCCTTTACATTTCCACATTCAAGCATCAGGCTAAGCTTCAGTCTTGTGGTGCAACGCAGTTTTTGTTGAGAGATGTGCTGAGTTGCAGGTTGTAGTAGTGGAGACTATATCCGGGTGAATTCTAATTTTTTTTTTTCAGTGGAGGAAGGTTTTCCTTCCATTGGGAGGCTAGTGAGGAGGGCCCTTGAGCCTTATTGCATAATTTGGCATCAGACCACTTGATCATTTGCCCCTAAAATGTAGTTTCTGTCTTAGACTGTGTTATTTTAGGGAGGAGTTGCAGGGTGGTTTTAGCACACCATTTGGGGAGGAGGTTTTCTAGAGAAGGGATTATCCTTTCATCTAGAGAGTCTATTGGAGGAGGCTACATCCTTTGGCATATCATATTAGCCACACCTTTCCAGCTTATATGTTGTAGTGAATATTCAGCCCTAGGGCTTTGATTCCCATCTTGTATAGTGGTGTATTTCTGAAAACCATTTTTGGGTTCTTCATTGGAGGTTGTAGAGAGCCTAGATCTACATTTGATGTATCTTTTGAAGCATATATCAGCCCATTATATTTTTTGTACTCATCTACTGTAGTAGTGCTCCTATAACTGTGATGTAGCAGTCTTCCGACATTTTTGATGTAGTAGCAGCACCTCTTATTGATGGTTTTCTTCATTGGAGGCTTATTGTATCTTGCTATATGCTTTGTGGCCCATTATATTATGGATATTTTCTACTATTATGGTGAATAGAAAAGGCTACATATTGGTCTCATGTTTTTATATGATGTTTTACACTACTATTCCATCATTTTGTTTTATATTCATGCTTTTCCCATTTGGGAATATTAAAGTGGTATCAAAGCATAATCTTGGCTCAGCTTGTGCATCTTAAAAGCCAATATGTCATCAGAAGAAGGAGATCCTCTCACAGATAGAGAGAAGAGGTATCTCAGAAAAATAAACCAGAAGTTTGACTATACAAATGATAAAGAAGACAAAGGTAAAACCCCTTTATGAGGAGAAGATGAGGAGAAGGAGTATCCAAAGCTTCTTCTTAGAAATATGCAGACATTTCTAGAGAAATAAAGGAGATGAGGATGGAAAGATACAATGAATCCCATAAATAATTTCTACATGGTGAAGGCTCCAGCATTTCTCATCACTGGAGTGATCAACTAGTGAAGCAGCAACAAGTTTCCCAATGCTCTACAATGCCTACATTCTTAGCAGTGAGAAATGAAGGGTTTCAAGAACAAGAAAATATTGAAGACTATTTCATGGAGTATGAGTCTCAATCTCATAGATTCAAGGATCACTTGATTTTTCAAGAATTTTTTCAGATTAAGGATAATAGGAGGCCCGTGCAACACAATAGAGGTGAAGGATTCATTTAGAATCATGATCTACACAAAAATATGGGCAAATTTTTCTTACCCAACTTTCATGGTTCATCTAAATGCACTGCCAAATCATGGGTAAAGAAGCTTGACATCTATTTCCAGTTAAACAAAGTACCAGAGATGGACACCATCAAGATAGCAGCACTGCACCTTGAGGGTGAGGCACATGATCAGTGGTTTCATGGCTTGTCTATATTGGGTCATGCCAATGTGACTGCATATTCAGAGTTCATAAGGATTTTGGTGGAGAGTTTTGATCAGAGAGACCCAGAGGCACCTTTCATGGGGCTAGCAAAGCTCAAATAATTAGGTAATCTAGAAACTTACATTTCTAAATTTCTAAAACTTTATGTTATGGTTCCTGATTTATCTGTAGCAAAAAGGTTCTATATGTTTATTGATGGCTTAGAAAAACCTCTTCATGGGTTGGTTAATTCTACCAAGCCCACTAGCCTTCAAGATGCCATTGAAAGGGCTAGAGATATACAAGATGCCTTGGAAAAAGCAAAGGCAACATTTCAGCAAAAGCCCACTTTTTCATCGAAGGGAAAAGATGAGAAGGCTCCTCTTTCAAAGGAGAGCCAAAGCAAAGTACGTCTTAGTGATGATGTCTGAAGATAATTGAGGAGAAGGAATCTTTGCTTCATGTACCAGGAATCATGGGCACCTAGACATAGATGTGTAGTAGGAAAGGCACACTATATAGAGGTCTTCTTAGATGATGAGGAGGAAAAAGAAGAGGAACCAGAAAGAGGTCACAATGATGGCATAGGAGGAAATGATCCACCAGCATCAAGAAGTGGGGATGGGGCATTTGCTCCAATTGGAGGGGATCTTGCATCATTGAGAGGAGTGCCCAAATAATTTACCTTGAGGATTCGAGGTTCCATCTTAAATCAGAGGGTTTTGATTTTGATTGACAATGGGGCTACCCACAATTTTATTGATGCCCAACTAGTGCAAAGGAGGGAAATACCCACTGATGATTTTGAGGGATTTTCCTTTTTGGTCCTAGGAGCTAGAACTATGCAGTGCATGCATTATGTTCCATATTTATCTGTCACCATGGGGGCATATACATTGAATGATCACTACTTTGTGGTTGACATGCCTGACACCAATGTGATATTGGGTGTGCAGTGGTTGATTACTTTGGGGAAATTCACCACAGATTGGGAGACTTTACAGATGGAATGGGTGGATAGAAAGAGTGGAAAAAAATCAGATGATTAAGGGCATGCACTCATATCCCTCACATAAAAATTCCACACAGAAACAGAGATGGATTTTCCTAGTGGAAGCAGTGAAGTAATAGTCCCATCTATCATGCACATGACTTTGGCCCATGAGACATTACTGTTTTGTGGCAAACCACTTGGGAGGCCTCCTGATCAGGAGTTTGTGAGAAATGTCTCACATCATGGGGCACCACTCATAGATCCAGGAGGAGTGGGGGCATTGGGAGGTCATGGTACTATGCTGAGAGTCTTGGGTAGACTTAATGAGGAGGGAGACATTCTCCCAACATCATCATTACCCACTCTCATTTCAGATTTTGCGCTGATAAAGGAGCAGCAGAGGGAGGGTAGTAGCCTTCCATTATGTTACTTTGGCATGGAATATTTAAAAGAGGAGGACAACCATATGACATATTCTTTATATGATAGATCATCAACACTGTCACTTTGGAGGATAGATCCATATTGGAAATCCCAGTTGTTGATGGATTATTCCAAGGAACTTTTTAATTGTATGATACTTGATGACCAACATCAAGACAAGGGATATTTCGTAAAAGATGAGGTCATCTACTATCATGGTAGGATCTTCTTATCTAGATCTTCCAAGCTCAAGGAGAATTTGATACAAGCAACACATGAATATTTTCTCTTCACCCACACTTATTCCATGAGAGCCTACAACACAATCATGGAGGGATACACTTGGGAAGGCTTTGAAGAGGAGATATATCAAAATTTGAAGAGATGCATGGATCATGTGGAGATGGAGGAGATACATAACTATATGAAGGAGTTATCACAACCACCTCTTTCCTCTTTGGGAATGAGAGGGGATCTATCTATGGACCACTCCATTGTACGAGTAGAGATTATGGTAAGGACCATGTTTATGTGAATAATGATTTACTTGATGATTATTTTCATTCCTTTACCATGTATATGCAAGCCATTACTCCAAGAAGGAGCATTATTCCATATAAAATTATTTTCCAAATTTGGGCCATAAACATTGTTGAGCATGGCCACTACCATTCTGGGTGCACTCCAAAAGCACCAAATTTTTTTCACCTTTTCAAAAATTGTGAGAAAACTATGGTAGAAAGTAAGTGGTGGGGAAGCCACTTACCATATCATTATCTGATGCAATCAGGAGATATATTGTGTTGGTTCCACATATGGGACTATGACCCACCTCCATTTTTGCATATTGTTGTTTATATGTACTTTGTTTTGCTCCCATTCATTGATGATGTACTTATTCTTATTATAATGGCAATGAATGGAGGGAGGATGGGAGGGCTGGATATGCCTTTTGGGAGAGAGACTCTCCGTGTTTCTTATGCTACATGTTTCAGGGAGAACCTTAGGCAAACCATGATTGCTACATTGGATCTTTTGCTTCCTTGTGGGATGATTCATTTACATCTCATGGGAACTTGGGAGGAGCATGTCATGGAGGGATGGATTGGGAGACACTTGGATTATGAGGGAAGATTATCACATGGAGGTGTCACCAATGGAGGAGGAGAAGAGTTGCAGCACTCACCTTTATAATTTCTTGAGGAAAAACAACATTTGGGAGGGGAGGACTGTAATATTCCCAATTAGCCATGAGCTAGTTGGAATATTAATTTTTGTTTTTGCTTTCTAGTTTGATGAATAAGAGGATATGGAGATCCTTAAATCTCCTTAATATGAATAAAATCAAAGCCAATGTGAAAGGAGGACATCTTGGCAGCTTAATTGAGCACCCTTAGGTGTGAAAAGGGGCTAGAACACATAGACTGGGTCAACTTTGACCAAATCAACAACGTTGTCATGGAGGAGTGGAATTCATTATGGGACAATGCAGTTTTAGTTGGAGACTCTTTGCATGGAAGTAGTGTCTTAAATGAGTGGGTCCTAGGGTTAGGAAACTCATGACTTATATAATGAAGAGGACAGAATCCATATTTCGTTATGAATGTTTTGGTTTATTATATTTTGATATATGGTCTATTTAGACATATATCTTTCTTCAGTTGTTCAACTAAGATTGCAGTGTTGTTTAGCATAGGGTGTTCCTGGTCGGAAATCCCACGTCTTTCCTTGAGAAGCCTCTAGGAAGAGTTTTTCACTACATTTTCACATTCAGGCATCATGCCAAACTTTGGTCTTGTGGTACAACATAGTTTTTGTTGAGAGATGTGCTGAGTTGCAGGCTGCAGTAGTGGAGACTAGATCCGGGTGATTTTTGATCTATTTTTCAGTGGAGGAAGGTTTTCCTCCATTGGGATGCTGGTGAGGAAGGCCCTTGAGACTTATTGTATCATTTGACATCAAGCCACTTTATCATTTTCCCCTACAACACAGTTTCTGTCTTGGAATGCGTTATTTTAGGGAGGAGTTGCAGGGGTGGTTTTAGTACACCATTTGGGGAGGAGATTTTCTAGAGGAGGGATCAACCTTTCATCTAGAGAGTCTATTGGAGGAGGCTACATTATTTGGCATATTAGATCAGCCATACCTTTCCAGATTATATTTTGCAGTGAATCTTCATCCCTAGGGCTTTGATTCCCATCTTGTATAGTGGTGTATTTCTGAAAACCCTTTTTGGGTTCTTCATTGGAGGTTGTATAGAGACTAGATCTACATTTGATGTATCTTTTGAGGCATATATCAACCCATTATATTTTGTGTACTCATCTGCTGTAGCAGTGCTCCTATAACTACATTTTAGTAGTCTTCCGACATTTTTGATATAGTAGCAGCACCTTTTATTGAGGATTTTCTTCATTGGAGGCTTATTGTATCTTGTTATATGCTTTTTGGCCCATTATATTATACATATTTGCTTCTATTATGTTGAATAGAATGGCGCAATATTGGTATCATGTTTTTATATGATGTTTTATACTACTATTCCAGCATTTTGTTCTATATTCCCGCTTTTCCCATTTGGGAATATTACAGGACTAGTTATGGCTCCCTTAGGAATGACCTCTTTTGTTGGTGGCCTTGAGCTTCCCTGAGCTATCTTGTGGTAAAAAAACCCTTATAATTCCTCATATTCTCCTGAAACCTATCTCATTTTTTCCATAACATGTCAAACATACAAAATGCACTGTTCATTCACTCACAATGACCTCTAGCTCCCTTGGCAATGCCTCCAACACCTGATGGCACTAGGCTCCATGAAACTTCCCTGTAGAAAAAGCGCACTTAGAATTCTCGAAATACTTTTGAAACCTAGACCAATGGTTTTATAAGGCCCAAGATAGTAAAAACCTATACCAATTTGCTGAAATTGGAATCTGGATGCTCTGGCAATGGCCCCAACACCTGATGGCCCTAGCCTTCAAAAATATTCAAATGCGCTAAAACACCCAAATATGACCTTTTCTGCCTTTGCAACTTGCTTCATTGAGTTCCCAGCATGCAAATTAGCCTAGAATGACTTTTACTGAGCTTAGTTTGGTCGAAAATTGAGTGATTTATGACCAAAACCAATTTTGCCCGAATTTCTCATCTAAAACCGAAGGAACTACCAGTGAACATTCTAAATTTAGAGACCCGTCAAAATTTGCATGCCTCCAGAAATTCTGCCAACATAAATCCAGAATTAATTAGCACTAAGCACCTTTTAAGTGTGGATAAGCGTGGGTTTAATGAGATAAATGCTTTTAGTGCAAATCTCGGATTAGTATCACTAACCCACATTTAAGGTTTAATTAAACTTCGCTTAAATTTTATTTGCTCAATATTGGACTAAGGCTATGGTGGAATATTTTGTTATATATATATATATATATAGTTTCACACCAAACTCGATGGAATATTTTGATATATATATATATATATATATATATATATATATATATATATATATCAAAATATTCCATCGAGTTTATATATATATATATATATATATATATATATATATATATAGAGTTTATATATATATAAACTCGATGGAATATTTTGATATATATATATACATATACATATATATACATATATATATATATACATATATATATGGATTTATATATATATATATATATATATATATATATATATATATATATATATATATATATATATATATATATATATATATATATATATATATATATATATATATATATTATAGTTTTAAAACCCACCAAACTTGGTGGACTTAACCAATTTTAGAAGGAGCCACTAACCAAGTATAGAGAAGGTTAACTTAGAAGGTGTTGACAAGTTAGCAAAGTATTGAAATATGGCGACATGTAAAAATTTTATTTTCTCAATATTGGACTAAGGCTATGGTGGAATATATATATATATTATAGTTTTAAAACCCACTAAACTCGACGGACTTAACCAATTTTAGAAGGAGCCACTAGCCAAGTATAGAGAAGGTTATGTTTGGAGGTGTTGACAAGTTAGCAGAGGAATTGAAATATAGCGACATGTAAAATTTATGAGGTGGAGTGGGGATCGAACCCTTGATCTCACGCCCACCAACCAACCTTCATACCATCTCATCTATTGGGTGTTTCTTAACCTATAGGTTCTCTGCGAGTATTTAAATTTTTACCACCCGACTGTTGGGGGTTGGAGGGGGCCAGCCCCCTCCCCATGTAGCTAGAGCCCGAAGTCCAGGTGCCAATCCAAATGAATCAACGGATTTTTTTAATGATGTTTAATTAGTGTTTAAAACATGGTTAACCCACAATAAGACGCATTTAGCGCTAAATGCACTTATCTCCTTAAACAAACACTTATCTTCCCATTAAACATGCTTAGCGTTAATTAAGATCGGATTTAAGTTGGAGGAGTTTTAGAGGAGCATGGTAGATTTGGCGAAGTTCCACTTTTAGTGGAATTAACTGGCAGTCCACCAAATTTAGTGGTAGTTCACTAGGCCTAGAGTAAATGAGGCCTATCCTGGGCAATATTTGACAAAATTGAGCTCAGTAAAATTCATTCTTAGGATTTTGGCATGCTGGGAATCCATTGGAACAGGTTTCAGAGGTAGAGGATGGATTCTTGATGGATTTTTTCCCACTTGAATATTTTGGATGCCTAGGGCCACCAGGAGAGGAGGCCGTGTCTAGAGAACCTGAAGTCCAAATGAAGAAACAGAAGAGGCTACTCAAGGGTTTAATGATGCTATGAATCCAATGGTAAATTTTGTTTTCTGATTTGAACACATATTTAAGGTCATTTTGAAATTTTGACAAGAAGGCTGTATGGATCAATCAACCATTTGAAGCAGTTTTGGTAGTTGTGGATCAAGGAGGAGACCTTGTAGGGGTTTTTCTCATTTACAAAATTGTTGTTGCTACAACAATGGTCAGCATGGTTTAGTTCTGGTTTTATTTCTTCATACACTAGGTTTGTGAAGATATTTTATGTATGCCTCAATGTGGAATTAGAGTGTATTTGTGAGGGCTTTTTAGCACTCATTGGTGAGGTATAGATCATCTGTGTAGGAGATAGTAGTATTGCTATTATATGTGAGAGTTCTTTGCAGGAGAACATAATCTTGAAGGGGTGATAGCCACATAGTAAGGTAGTATACTGGTTGTACCTTTTTTCACCAAATTCAAGAGCGGTCTAGTCATGTTGACAGACCAAGGAGATGTAGCCCAAGGGGGGTGAACTCCTTCATCAAACTTCTTGTATTATGGTTTGATGTATATGTTTTTTTCAGTTGTGGTTTTTGGCATTTATTTTTTTAAGACATTTTGACATTTAAATCTTGGAAGCAACTAGCTCTTTACATATAAAAACCATGCACATAAGAAACACATTTCTTATATGTATGAGGTAGCTTGCATAGCATTAACAAGTTTTCCCTCATTTCAGATCAAATGGTTGGAAAGACATTGGTCTTTAGTGGATTATAAATATAAATTTATCTAGTTTAAATCTGAAGACGGTACCCAACAAGAATTGCAGGGAATTAAGAAACCACTTTAGTTACGCCCCATTACCGCATCTCAGTTGAGTAAAAACATTAGAAAAGGATGCCAGCTTTATGCAATTCAGCTGGGTTTCTCAAATTCCAAAGATAAAACCCTCATGTTGGAGAGTATTCCTGTTATATAGGAATTTATGGATGTGTTCCTAGAGAGTATTCTAAGAACTCCCACCAATACGAGATATTGATTTCACAATAGAATAGGTACCTGAGGTAGCACTTGTATCAAGAGCACCTTACAAAATGAGTGTACATGAGTTTACAGGGTTAAAAATGTAGCTGCAAGAGCTAATGGATAAGGGATATATTCAACCAAGTGTGTCTCCTTGGGGAGCACCGATGTTGTTTGTTAAGAAGAAGGATGGGACTATGTGTATGGATATGGATTACCAAAAACTTAATTAATTGACTGTCAAAAAAAAAGTATCCATTACCATGTATAGATGACTTCTTTGACCAAGTAAAGGGGGCAACAATATTTTGAAATTTTGATTTAAGATCAGGATACCATCAAATACGAATTAAGGATGAGGATATATCAAAAACAACATTTCGTACCCAATATAGGCATTATGAATTTGTGGTGTTTCCATTAAGGTTAATTAATGCACCAGCAACCTTCATGAGCTTGATGCATGGCATCTTTCACCCATTCTTGGATAAATTTTTTTGGATCTTTATAGATGACATACTAATCTACTATAAAAATTTGGAAGAACAAAAGTAGCATTTACGTGTAGTGATGAAGTTGTTGCGAGAACATCAGCTTTACACCAAATTTAGCAAATGCGATTTTTACAAAGACCAGATTCAGTATCTGGGACATGTGATATTCACTGAAGGGATTTCATTAGACCCAAAAAAGATAAAGATGACCATGGAATGGAAATTCCCTAAGAACGTGGCAGACATATTTTCGTTTATGGGATTGGCTGGTTATTATCGACGCTTTATCAATAAATTCTCTAAATAACCTTTCCCATTACCTCCCTGCAGTGAAAAGGAAAAATATTTAAATGGACTCAAGAATTCCAAATCAGTTTTGAAAAACTGAAGGAATTATTAACCATTGCACTAGTACTGAAAGTGGCAGATTCCAACAAGGATTTTGAAGTATGCACTGATGCATGCAAAGAAGGATTTTAGGTAGTTTTGACTAAAGAGTGTAAAGTCATTGCATACGAATCCAGGAAGCTAAATGATCATGAACAGAGGTATTTTGTGTATGATTTAGAGCTAACGACTGTGGTGCATGCCTTCTGGGTGTGGAGACATTATTTACTTGGGAAAATATTTGTATTAAGAATGGACCATAATAGTTTAACTAGATATTTCAAGCAAGCTGATTTGAATGATCACTAGGCAAGATGGAATGCATTCCTAAGCGAATTTGATTTTTATATTCAACATGTGAAAGGAAAAGAGAATCGTGTTGCGGATGCTATGAGAAGAAAATTGCATGGCACCTATGAACTCTATTTCAACCAGGTGGAATCTAAGTTCCAAGAACAGATTATGGAGGCGACAAGAATGGACCCTGAGTATCAATTCTTATGGCAGCAAGCAAGAGATATAAGTAAAGAGGGAAAACAATCGAAATATGAGTTTAATGAAAAAAAAATCCTAGTATACTGGAAGAGGATATTTATTATGAATTAGATAAGCGTAAAGAATTTTATTGTAGATGAATATCATAGGAGTTCCTATGCAGGACACCCTAGATATCAGAAAATTTTAACAACAATTAGTAAAGACTATTTCTGGTTGGGAATGTGTAAAGACATTGCTGAGTACTTGACCAAATTCTTGGAGTGCCAGCAAGTCAAGGTAGAACATCAACACCTAGCTGGGTTGCTTCAACCTATTCCTGTACTTGACTAGAAGTGGGAAGTTATATCCCTTGATTCTATTACGGGGCTGCCAAGAAACAAGAAGAAAAATGACTCAATCATGGTGGTAGTGGATAGACTCAGCAAGGTAGCTTGCTTTATACCTATTCAGTCCACATACAAAACAATACAAATTGATGATATTTTCATGAAATAAATTTTCGGACTACATGGTATCCCAAGAGTCGTGAGATCAGATTAAGATGTTAAATTTACATTTTCTTTCTGGAATAAATTTATTACTGGGTTGGGAACACAAATTCAGTTTAGTAATGCATATCGCCCTCAAACGAATGGGAAAACCAAATCCTAGAGGATATGTTTTGCATGTACGTAATGCAACAACCTGTAAAGTGGGAAGAATACTTACATTTGGTGGATTTTTCATATAACAATGGGTATCAAGAGTCCCTCAAAATGATTCCCTTTGAAGCATTGTATGGTAGACAGTGTTAGACCCCTATTAATTGGAGAAGTCCAGAAACTAAGATGATGCTTGGACATGATATGCTTGAAGAAATGTAACATAAGGTAAGAAAGATTAGACAGAACATGAGGGCAGCTCAAGACCGACAAAAAGAATATGCAAATCGGAAAAGAAAATTTAGGGAGTTTTTAGTGGGTAACCATGTGTATGCAGATGGGAAAAGAAAATTTAGGGATTTTTACGTGTAGCACCCAGAGGTGGAGTTCTTGTGCTAAATTGGCCCCCGGTATTGCGGACCATTCCAAATTTTGGAACAGATCGGGCCAATAGCTTACTGACTAGCACTACCTAGTCATATTTTTGTACATACTGTGTTCCATGTATCACTACTGAAACGATACATACATGACCCTAAGCATGTGATACATTGAAAAAATATACATGTAACTCCTAATTTCATTATGATTTTCTACTATGAAAAGTTCATGTTGGAACTAACTAAGGTTCATCCATGCTGATGTAGGTAGAACTAGACGACGAGTTCCTGGTAGAGCCTCAACGTATTCTCATTAGAGAAAAATAATGCTCCAGAGGTGAATCATCCCCCAGGTTAAGGTGTAGTGGAAGCACTTTAGCCCAGAGGAGGCTACTTGGGAAGATGCAAGTTTCATGCGGGAAGCATATCCAGAACTGTTTCGTAAAAATTAAGTAACACTAGGGATAGTGTTTTCCTTAGAGGGGAGATATGTAACACCCCGTTTTATGAATTGAATAAGATAACATACTTTATGATACATTAAATGTTTATTTTAATTAAGCTGACTAAAGAATATGATATTTGTTAGTAGGATTTGAATTTAATTATAATAAAATAAAAGATGGATGGTTTTATAGAGTAAAAGAAATTAACTAAATGGTAATTGTTGGCAAGATCCTAGAGTAAAAATAGAGATAGTTATGTCAGTTACCTTCCAAAAAAATGATTTAATAAAAATCCTGAAGGGGGAAAAGGCTCTGTTCAGAAGGAAGCTAAGGGTAAAACAACTGCAAGTTTCTAGGAGTTTTCTAGAGCTGACAGGTTGGCTAGTGGAGCTCTAGACCCTGAGATGTATAGAATGGATTGGAAATCTTGAGGCCTATCTTCTCATAAAATATTGTCTGTAGCATAAGGCTCTAGGAAGGAGCACGGGGGGGATCAGAGGACTTGATTGCCTCTCTCATGGTTGGGAGGACCATAAGTTAATAGAACAAACATTGAGATAAGTATAACAAGAATTTCTAATGTATGTATTTTCTATTTCTTGACAAAGTAAGACTGCTTATGAATTGGAAATATAGTTTTAGTATTCCTCTCTATATTATTGGGAATGAATATGAGTATCCTGATAGTGTATGCAAGGATAATATCTACTTAAAACTTGTATCATAAAATTATAAGTTTAAAGAGAATGTCTGAGTTATAACAGGGAATAAAACTTTAAAAAAAACCTCAATACAAGAAAACTCATGTAAGAGTTAAAAAGAAAGTTTGAGTAAAATAATTTTTACTGTGAATTCCATAATACCCTTCCGAACCGGATAAAGAGTGAAACTGTCAAATCCTCTTTAAAGAAATTTGTAAGAGGATGCAGAAGCACATAGTCAAATAAAACAAATCTCCTGCAACTATAAGGGCACTAGGGTTTAGTCCCGAGCCCTGTGAAGACAAGGCAAGGGTCATGGTCCCCAGGGTAAGACATGATTGCATTCAAATCTATTCTACAATTTACAATAGAAATAAAAATGTTTTAGAAATATCATCATGACAAACTCTGTAATCAAAAATATATTTAGGTTACTTAGCAAAGTAACAGAAACTATCATATAAAGTATGCATGCTAATATCTGAATATAGATACAGAAAAATTTATGTAATATTATTCAAAGTCTGTCATAGAAAAGACATAACAGTACATAAGCCAAGATTTCTAGACTCTGTCGATACATTTTTTTATTGAAATATTAAAACCGATGAGAAGAATAACCACAAAAAGGTTCTCACATTAGCTAGAACAAATCTTCAAGATTTAGACAATTATATTCTATCTCCAAACAAAAAAAATCTCAATTTTCAATAGAAAGGACTCGAAGTAAGGGCTCAAGACATGATTGCATTCAACTCTATTCTACAATTTACAATAGAAATAAAAACATTTTAGAAATATCGTCATGACAAACTCTATAATGAAAAATATCTTTAGGTTACCTAGCAAAGTAACATAAACTATCATATAAAGTATGCATGCTGATATCTGAATATAGGTACATAAAACTTTATGTAATACTATTGAAAGTCTATCATAGCAAATACATAACAATACATAAACCAAGATTTCGAGACTCTGTCAATACCTTTGTTTATCAAAATATTAAAACCAACGAGAAGAATACCCACATCAAGGTTCTCGCATTAGCTAGAACAAATCTTCAAGATTTAGAAAATTATATGCTATCTCCAAACACGAAAAATCTCGAGTTTCAATTGAAAGGACTCGGAGTAAGTGCTCGAGAGCCTCGGCATACATAACCCTTAAAAAAAATACAACAGAATAGAAAATTACAGATAGACCGAGGCTTAGAGCTAGGACAGAAATAAACATTAACCCATAAGTCTAATGATATTCATGCTGGAACTCTTAAACATGCATTATGCCGGAGTTGTCGAATTCCTGTGGCACTCTGAACACACAGGGGATTTTCCCCCAGTCGACCGTAGAAATTATAGGCTTGAGAATAAGAATGCAGAACTAGAAAATAGTTTGGGATTTACCTGTTAGCCTGACGAAAGAATAAAAAAAGAAAGCCGATCTCTTTCACTAGAGAAATGGAAAAATGAGAGCCGAACCCTTTCTCTGAATGAATTTTTTGAATCCATACTTGCAACTAGAGATAAACACACCGTAAGCTGAATTAATTGACATGCAGGCGCAAAAAAAACTGAATAAACAAACTGGAATGGAAACGTCGGTAATGAAGCATGAATTACCTGAGGGTATATAGTAATACAGAGCTCTACTCTGTTAACATAACTTTGTGAAGCTAAAAACACACCTGGCGAGTCCAAGCACGGTAAAACCCTTGACAAAACTCAAAGAGAAGACAACTACAATCAACAGTGGAAACACAGTTCTAGTTTGGACTTAAACAAACTAGAAAACCTTGACATTTAAGTTGCAAATTAACTGAAAAACAGGAAACACTAAGGTTAAATTTAGCTGAGCAGACTGTTGTATGGATTAATCCGTCTTGCAGACAAGACCAATCTCCCTAGTACTAAAAGTATCTAGCAACAAACAACCAAATAGACTAATCTTTCTCTAAGCATATATGATCTATGAAAAGCTCTATATAGGTGTAAAAGACTTACCGTTTGTCCAGTGCTTGTTTGAAGTTGTTGTTATCCCTCGCGTGCTTGAAGGAGTTTCGCTTATAAACCTGCAGTCACAAAAAATAAAAGTATTACCTAGCACCTGTATAGAAATCATCGTAAACCATGCTTATCATAGTGATCAAGGAATCTATGAAATAAACCATCGATTGAAAGCTTATTGAGAAAAATGAGTATATTTGTATTAATTTCAAAAGAAGCAAATCCTTACAACCTGAGCCTTGATGTTGCACAGGACTTTCCATGGTCTGAAGCAGGAGTCTCCTTTACTTTGATAAGCTCTGCACTCCTCCAACCAAGACAAATAGAGGTACGTAATCTCTCCTCACAAAATTCTTAGTTAACTAAGTCTAAATCTCAATAGCACTTAACCTGAAATATTATTAAGCTTGAACTCCCCTTGAGGCTACCCAATGCCTCTTTTTATAGTGGAAAAGAGGAGGTTTTTTGTTCCAAGTATGAAGGGATAGAATCCTCCTTCAAAGGGATAAGCTCCTCACATAAAGGGGTTAGCTCCATAAGGTAAGAGATTCATGCACCTCACAAGAGCGGTTCTGCCACGGCAATATCCATTCTAGAAGCTTCCAAAATTTACTTTAATTAAGCTTTTTGGGATTTACTTGCGCCTTTTTAATCTTACAGGGGTCCGCACCTATAACAAATATAAAGTGCATTCAGGAACGCAGGAAAGCAGAACATTGGGTGCGGGACCGCAGGAAAGATAGCCAGAAAGTGCGGCACCAAAGTTTAGGAGACTTTTAGGAATTTTTATGATTTTCAAGGCTTGACATGAGGAACTGATATGTTAGACTTGCCAAAGGGGGAAGTATGAGTAATAATGAGCTCATACTTATGGTAGAATGTCAGGATGACAATTTTTAGTGTAACAGATTGCCCCCTAAAGTGAAAAGTCTGGAATAGATGAAACTGAAGTCTGTCATATATGAAGAGTGCAATACTTTATCATTTCAAGGATCATCCTGTGGACACCCCAGTCAGCACTTGTAAAAACATTCAATGAAAAATATATATGTATACATATCATCACTGAGGTAGGCATTCCCATACTCAGATTAAACTAACTAAAAACTGATTCAACTATTCTGATACAAGAATGATTTTGAGTACATCACAGTATAGACATGTGTGAACACAATATGGGCGCAGCCATCTATTTATAAATAGTCCATTGTATAAATGACAATAAAATTCCTCGCAACCTAGATGATAGAAACTAGATCTAGGGTCTTGATTTCTGTATCTCGAACTAGTACGATTCTATCCATGTGAATGAATGTGTCGAAGTCGAACATGGTAGAAACCACTTGATTACCATTCAATGATGTAAACTGTTAACAAGTGTGAGAGTAACCACTAGTAATGTCAATGGCTCTCAAAGTACCCAGTACAATCCATGAAATGTGAATGAATGAGCTGAAGTCAAACATTTCATGGAATCATTCGATCGAAGGTCGATGATGTAACCCGTCGTCGAAAGTGAGAAACTCACCATTAAGGCATGCATATTTCAAGGTATTGACGATTTCTAGATCAAATTCCCAGATAATGAGTTGTCGTTGATAGAAAGCGATCCGTTGTAGGCAAGCCCACAACACGAAATCATAGATCAATTTTTGAAAATATATTGGCAAGGACTGACTCAGGGATGGTCAAAATGGATGACAGATATTTTACAGATGAATGGTTTATTTGAACTGTCCTCTTGAACACATAACGACACTGCAGATGAATTGGTGACAATTGACCCAAAGCTAATACCCAGAAACCAGATGAAAACTTTCAATGAGGTTTGATTAACTTTTAGGAAAATGATTTCCCAACCCAGGTGAATGAAAGTGTCGTGTTCAAGAGTGGTTGACTGAATTTTCAAAGAATCAAAATACAACAAACACGCCCATTTTCCTCTCTTTTCCCCCACCATTTCTGGCAAGTACCTCTTTATTTTTGACAAGCTTGAGGAGGATAAAATTTTCTTGTTTATAAGCTCGTCTTTCGGATGAGTCCAAATTAGTTTAAAATTCGAACCCTAAGAAGGAGTGGTTCGTTCTTGTTTAAAATTGAACAGGTCCTTTACTGTTAAATTTTAACGAGTCCAGTATAGGAGAAACTCGGTGTTTTTCAATTTTAGGGAGTCAGAAGAAAAAACTTAAGAAAACTCCATGGGTGTACTTTTTCGTAAGTTTAGTCTCTCGAGCCCGAAAAAGGATAAAATAATGCGGGAGAGAACTCTATTGACCGTAATTAGTCAACGTATACCTTTTTCGTAAATAGTCCATTTCAGTCCGTAAAAGGGGTAAACTTATACTGAAGGGACGATCATTCATTTACTTTAACGAGTTCGAACAATCAAGTACTCGGCGATCTTTTCATGTTTAGAGAGTCTGAAAAGGGCTTAAAAGAGGACTCCAATGTTTCGCTTTTTTGTGAATTTTTGAAAGAGTCCGAAAAAGTGATAAAAGTATGCTCTTTGTTGAAAAATGATCAACTCTCCTGAAAAATCCAATTTTTGCACAAAAACTTGAAACATTACACATACATGTTTAAGATGAGTAAAAATGCTTCAAAAATACCCTTTTTAAAGTGAAAAATAAATAAATTAAAAAATTCATCTATTCAAAAAAACTTATAAAAAGGACTTTTTCAATTTCATTTTTACCGTTCAAGTTCAGAGTGAAAAGTAAAAGCTTTTGGGTAAAAATTTCCTGTGAATATTCTGGAAAATCCGTTCGTTGAAATCGAGAACTGTCAGTCCCAAATAATCCACAACCTCTTAATCTTGCATTTCACCCATTTATAATCCGTTTTTAGGCTTTAAATTTTATTTTTAAGGAAAAAATATGGTTCGAAAATCGCCTGCGGGGGTCCGCAGGTGACACACATGGTACCTGCGGACCCCGACTTTTTCTACAAAGAAAAAATTCATGGGTCCACACTTTCCTTACAAAGCGCATGCGTTCCTATGCACTGTTTACAAAGGTAAAGTGTGGTCCCCGCACGTTTAAATTTAAAACTCAAATTTCTCTTTTTACGCCCAAAATTTTTCAAATTAGATTGTTCTAATCTATCTTTTTATGTATTGTAGGATTAACAAGATGTTGATTTGGAGAGAACGTGAGCACAAGGACGTGGATGACGCCACAATGCTTCATATGCCCACAATGCAAGCATTAAGAGCATGCGGTTTATATAAATTCTGGGCCATCCAAGGCATGAGAGCATAGTTAGAGCTCCTGACATGGTTGTTAAACAGGTGGAATGTGCAGGACCAGTGTTTCATTATTGGCAGCCACCAGCTCGAAATCGAGCTGGAGGACATTTATTTTCTGACTGGTTTGTGGGCGAACAACTCTCCTTGTTTGGGACTAGGCCAGGTGGCCAGACTGTCGCTAGTCTTCGGCAAGAATTCTATAACAATGAAGCAGACCCCAGGGACAAATGGATTGATATAAAAAATATCATTCATCCCGAGCTGAAAGTTATTGCATTTACTGTTACCAGACTGTGCGGGAGTGCAACATTGCATGTAGCTGTCGGTTCTCAGATGCGCATTGCTGTGGACTGTTTTCGCGACACTATTTTCAACTGGTGTGACGCTGTGTTGGCTAATATAAAAGGCCAACTAACTAGAGAGAATAATGGGAAACTGAATAAGTTTGGATATGGATCCATCATCGTCTCCTTTTCTCTAGAGAGGATTCCTATGCTAGCTCCACAGAGTATCCCTGTTGATGCTGGTCGACTTAGAGAACCTAGGATGGTTCGTTGGTCCGCACTGATGGCCCGTCATGGTATTGAGGGCGCTGATATTGTTTGATTTTATTCTTCATATTTTCGTTGGCTGGATCGCCAACTTTTTGTCATAGAGGACTTTCCATACGCCGGGATAGATTTCCACGGCGACCGAGAGATGACTCTCCTAGCAGGGGAACAGTGGGATGACTCAGGTAAAAAATCTTTCTTCAATAGTTTCTAAGTTCTAAAAAAAATTTATTTTTAAATCGTCTTGAAAATTAATAACCAAAAGTTTTTTGAATACAGATGTGGGCCTGCGGTGACCAGCCCATCTCCAACCTTATGAAAGAAGACAACCAGTTGCAGCTGCACCAGCTCCAGTAGGCTAATTAACAGAAATCTTGACTGATTTAGAGCATAATCTAGAGCGTTTGACTCTAGATATTCCGGATACAGACATAGATGAAATTCCACTCAGATTGCAGAGATACGTGATTGGTGTTCCAGGACATTTTAGGAGGTTCCTGTGCAGGGTGGCTCGGGCAGTGGTTTCTTATCGTGATCACCATCAGTGATGGGATGATCGTATTGTAGACTCATATTTTTGACTTTTTGTGTTATCATTTTCCGATCATAAGGTGTTTCCAACCTATGATCGAAGACGATGTATATTTTTTGAAAACACTTTTATACTATGATATATATCACTATTTACCGGCTATCTGCGTACATTTTATGAATGTTGTTTGTTTTACTGTTTCAATCACTGCAAATGTCGATTTATCATACTAGAAGCAACTGCGTCTGCTAATGTATTTAAATGTCTTGGAATATGTTGATATTCAATGTAGTCAAATTCACGTTCCAAGAGACGAACTCTTAAAAATAACTGTAACAACACTGGATTTCTAATGGCATAAACCCTATTAAGCTGTAATACAACAAGTTCAGAATCCAACCTCACAATCAAACTACGAATCCCAAATGATATGGACTCAGATATAACTCAATCAATGCACTATACTCGGCAATGTTATTCGTTGTTTGGCCAAGGCTTACCCCATGCATGGAAACTAACTCGTCAGAGGGTGAATAGATAACCCAAGCTGTGGAAGAAATGTTCCATGTACTACGAAAAGCACCATCAGCAAAACCAATGTAGGTTTGAAGAGACGTCGACATCTGCAATATCAAGAGTAAAACTCAGATAAGCAAGAATAGTGATAAAACACACTTCTAAACTAGGCACACCTTTCTAATATAAGACACACACACAGTAAAGAAATCTAACCTAAAAAATAAAAGATCTCCACACCAGGTTTAAGCATAATATCGCTTCAGATATAACCCATTTCTGGGCTTATCTAAAGGGATACCATCAAAATCTATCAGCTCATAGGCCCCTTTTGCTAGCTTTCGCTTAACAATGAAAGGACCATGCCACATGGGCACGAATTTCCCAGCTCCTAGCTTATCCTTGGCTTGATCATAAACTAAGACTAGGTCTCCTTCTAAAAAATTTCGAGGGGTAACACTTCTACCATACTGAGCTTTTACTCTTTTGACATGAGCCTCGTTTGCTATTACAGCGTTTCTCCGATTTTCATCCAATTGAGCCAAATACAAAAAATGTTTCTCCTCTTCAGACGTAGCTGGGAGTAACTCTATGGCTAATTTCAAAGATGGAATTTCGCATTCAATTGGAAACACAACTTCCAAACCGTAAACGAGTTGAAAGGGAGTGAAACTAGTTGATTTTTTGACTGAGGTTCGATATGCCCAAAGTGCTGAAGATAACATGGAATGCCAATTCGTCTTGTGAATACCAATAATTCGTCTGATCATGGTGACTAAAAATTTATTTATGGCTTCGACCAGATCATTGGCTTGCGGATAATATGGAGTGGAATTATCGTGGCACAGGCCAAGCTGTTCTGTCAATTCAGTCATCATGACATTCCGAAAATGGCTTCCATGATCAGTAATAATGGCTTGAGGAACACCGAACCTAAAAATTATGTGATTAAATACGAAAGTTGCAGCAGTCTTTCCGTCAGCCGAAAATGTAGGCATCACCTCAGCCCACTTAGTAAAATAATATCAATCAAAAACCAAGAAAAACATTTCCTTAAATCAAAATAAAAGAGAACAAAAAACAACAAGTTCTTTCCCCAGTGGAGTTGCCAATTTGTTGTATGGATTAATCTGTCTTGCAGACAAGACTGATCTCCCTAGTACTAAAAGTATCTAGCAACAAACAGCCAAATAGACTAATCTTTCTCTAAACATATATGATCTATGAAAAGCTCTATATAGGTGTAAAAAACTTACCGTTTGTCCAGTGCTTGTTTGAAGTTGTTTTTATCCCTTGCGCGCTTGAAGGAGTTTTTCTTGTAAAACTGCAGTCACAAACAAGCAAAGTATTACATAGCACCTGTATAGAAATCATCGTAAACCATGCTTATCATAGTGATCAAGGAATCTATGAAATAAACCATCGATTGAAAGCTTATTGAGAAAAATGAGTATATTTGTTTTAATTTCAAAAGAAGAAAATCCTTACAACCTGAGCCTTGATGTTGCACAGGACTTTCCGGGGTCCAAAGCAGGAGTCTCCTTTACTTTGATAAGCTTTGCACTCCTCCAACCAAGACAAATAGAGGTATGTAATCTTTACTCACAAAAGTCTTAGTTAACTGAGTCTAAATCTCAACAGCCCTTAACCTTAAATATTCTTAAGCTTGAACTCCCCTTGAGGCTACCCAATGCCTCTTTTTATAGTGGAAAATAGGAGGTTTTCTATTCCAAGTATGAAGGGATAGAATCCTCCTTCAAAGGGATAAGCTCCTCACATCAAGGGGTTAGCTCCATAAGGTAAGGGATTCATGCACCTCACAAGAGCGGTTCTGCCACCGCAAGATCCATTCTAGAAGCTTCCAGAATTTACTTTAATTAAGCTTTTTGGGATTTACTTGCGCCTTTTTAATCTTACAGGGGTCCGCACCTATAAAAATATAAAGTGCGTTCAGGAACGCAGGAAAGCTGAACATTGGGTGCGGGACCGCACGCAAGATAGCCAGAAAGTGTGACACCAAAGTTTAGGAGACTTTTAGGAATTTTTTCTGATTTTCAAGGCTTGACATGAGGAACTGATATGTTAGACTTGCGAAAGGGGGAAATATGAGTAATAATGAGCTCATACTTATGGCAGAATGTCAGGATGACAATTTTTAGTGTAACACAGACCTTCAAGGAGATGAACCTCTCTACAATGAACTAAGCTGCGGAAATAAGAAAAGTGGTTTACCTGTATAAGGAAGGAAGAAGCGACATGACGGACGATAGTTTACCTCCATTAAACAACACCCTCAACTAGAGCCAAGCGAAGAAAAACAAACAAGAAAAATTGTAGAGCAATTCAACGTCCAACACATAAGAATGAAGTGGAATGTTTGCGCTCCGGGTGAGTAGTTACCCTAACTATTCTGGAGGCCTCAGATCCAACAGATCTAGGGTTTCAACATCAACGGACGAGATCCTGCCACCCAAGGTTCATAATAGCTATACAACCACAGTAAGCTATCACCAGATGTCCCATGAAGATTAAAAAACCAATTTCATTGTAATAATGGTTTGCAGATTGATTAGGATTATACAACTAATCATAATAAATTCCACATGAAAACCTTAGTACCGAGAAATAAAGGGTGTTGGTCGTAAGTACCGAAAATGATTTATGATATGGTACTTCCAGATACGTTAAACATAAACTTTCCAAGGTTTTGGAGTGTAATTGCATATATGTTTATATGTTGAATTTGTTAATCGAATAATGCGAAGGAGATATGACATAATAAGAGTCTTAATGATAAGAGAATTAAAGGTAAGTCTTACATTATTTGTATAGAGACAACAAAGTAATATTGTGTTAAGACGTTAATGTACATAGACTATAGTTATGAATTCATGTTATTAAAATATGGATTAGGACTATGCCTTTGTAAATAAAAATGTAATAAGATCATAAATGATGTTTCAAGTTGTGCCAAGTTTAACTTGGGTAGTTTTTTTTTTTTTATCATTTTTAATTGTTAAGTCTATAGTTGTGACAATCCTATTTTTCCACCATTAAAATCCATTTTTTCCCATTAAATCCACATTTATTTTCATATGAAAATAAGTATTGTTATTTTTAATTGTTGGAGTTTTACCACTGCCATATCTTCTATGGTTAGGTTTGATAAAGGTGCCAAAGGGGAAAGGGGAGATCCTATTATTTGACTAAGGTAGATTTTAAAAATAAAAGTCTCTAAAGTTTATAAAAGAAATTAGAAAATACTAAAGATGTCATTATTTGAAAAAGGTAAAGTTAAATAAAAGTTTGTAAGTTTCATAAAATAAAATAGGTTTTAGGTGTAAACCATAGGCGTAAGGCCATGAATATAAAGGTATCTCAAGAAGTAGTTCATAAATTACTAAGGAAGAAGAAAATGTAAAGTCCTTCGGGGACGAGAGATGACACTCTCCTAAACTCACCGACCATAATAAACTCTCAACATTATGATTTTAAAGGTGATATGGAAATGAAAACTTGGTAGAGCTTAATCAAGTTAACCTTAAAAATAAAAATTAGTTCCAT
Organism: Pinus albicaulis; assembly: GCA_034641835.2. Taxonomy (NCBI): domain Eukaryota; kingdom Viridiplantae; phylum Streptophyta; class Pinopsida; order Pinales; family Pinaceae; genus Pinus; species Pinus albicaulis. The sequence continues at coordinate 665,711,916 of CM076576.1, read as the reverse complement.
ATACCCCACACTATTGGTCTCACGGATGGATTATTTACCATTTTTTATTCTTAATTATTTTTTAGTTTTACTAATAATAAAAATTAATATTTTCCTTGATTTTACTAATACAAGATCAAATTTGAAAATTCATAAAATCCTAGTTTTTTGTAGTGCCATTCAAACATTATAACGCATTTTTAGTTTTTAATGAATAAAAAGCAGGTAAATATATGTCTAAGTTTTTTTAAATATTAGATTATCTTTATAAAATAGAATATTTAATGAAAAAATAAATTTTATATTAGGTACTTTAACCTAATATTAATTTATATGGAAGTAACCTTAGTTGTGAATTTTCACATACATCTTTTGTGGAATATTTTTACGATATTATTTTTACAAACATTGTTAATATTAAAACACCTTGCAAAAATCTTACATTGTTGACATTGTTAATATTTAAATCTTACTAGTGTCTTTGACGCTTCAAAAGTGCATCTGACCCTTTAGAAGCGTTTGAGAATTTTGGGCTTAGCATACTTTATTCTTAAGGCCGAGGATTTTGGCAATATGAAGGAATTTATTGCTTTGAATCCACTTCACTTGATTTCATTCAAACTTTCATCATTAAATGTGATTTTTCTTCTAAATTTGGACTTGGACTTGATGCAATACTTCAAAAATATGGAGGAATGTAACACACCTAAATAAAAAAAAATTACTAGCGTAAGTATAGCTCATTACCAATTTTGTCAATGTAAGATGAATATAATATTGTTGGAACACATGTATTGTTTCTAGGTCTTAATGAAGTTTACTTTTCATTTCAGTGTTACAATTAGTTGATGGTGCCAACATTATAATACCATTAATATTTACTCACTTTTAATCATGGTGGTACACACCACTAAGGATATAAACCTAAGATTTTGCAGACAAACTACCAATCGCTCATTGATTCGACTAGAGGTAAATAATGACATTTTAATTTACATAGTAAGTGACTTTTAACTGTACTGGCACATTACATTATGAACACATTAATTGTTTACCTTATGGAAGGCTTGGTTGTCACTTGGGGATTGTACCTTGGCACAACATCCACCATATTTACATCACAACAAACCTTATGTTAATTTTTTGGCAATGGTCGAAGTCTCTCGAAGTTGTGTTGGTTTCCTTGATGGAAGGACATTTGGTGTGATCCTAACTTGTAGATCTGCCTCCGATCCAATAGCCCTAGTTTGTTGGGGAGTGGCTAGGGTATTACCCCCTCCTAAACCGTCGTTGGGACTTTCATTCATGTTTTCTCCAGTTTTCGACTCCGCTTTTCCACTCTATTATTCTTCTGAACCTAAAGTCTTAGTAACCATGCCATCGACACTGATTTTGACACTTCCAACTCCAGTAGACTTCAATAATCCATTTGATAACTTTAGTTGTGGGTCAGATTTCCTTCTGCGGTTTTTCTCACTAACAAGCTACCCTCTTAACGGTGGTTCGCCCCAACTGCCAACACGATCCAGGAAGACATTGTCGCTAATAGAGAATGTAAGCATAACCTACCTTTTAGCAAATATCAATTCTCACTTTATTTTCCATTGTTTTCTGAGATGGAGGGCTTTGGCTTCCCTTAGTGTAGGTTTGAAAGGCCAGGACAATACCTTTACTTACCAGGTAATTCTATTTATTGCATGTGTTTGTTGATGCACTAACATGAGTCTCCTCCTTTGAATATATGTATGTCTTCACTAGTTCTTTGGTGGTGTATGCAGGTATAATCACACTCTAATGGTTTTATACCCTGCAACCCAAAGTTTTTTCAAGGATTACTTATTTTCAACTCTTTACTACAAGGTATTTTTGAATAACTTCATCGTTCTGCTCAGGGCATTTTTCTCATTTAGGCTCCAGTAGGGTTTGATAGCTAAAATTACATATATTTAGTTTTAGAGATAGCGTTTTCACCAGCTCGCTATACAGAGCAGCTTAATTGTAGTTTTGTCTATTTATTGGAGAGTTGGGATCGTTAGCAATGACATTGAACTTTATTTATAAAATTTTTGCTATTCAATTGATGCATGGGGATTCTTGGCATATCTAAATATTTTCTAGATCTTTACCCTATAATGGATAAGAAATGTTAATTTTAATATTGTTTGTCTCGTTCTCATATTTTGTTGTACAATGGGTGATATATATATATATATATATATATATATACAATTACAAAATTTTTTTATTTATACGTACAGGTTGAACAGTACATTTATGAATAGCCTGCTAGTTAATTCAACATGTAACAATTTTGGCTTGCAATTCATTGGTGGTTAAATATGATTGGTTTCGTATAATCAAAACTTATGCTGTGGGTTTCTAACCAGGGAGGCTTAACCTCTTATGACTGACAAGACCAAGGTTTATTTGGTCACAACTTTCCTGAATCGTGATACAAAATTTCACTGATATGCTGAAATATGTAATTTACACTGTAAATTCTAGTTGTGTATAAATGAGTTCAGAATTTGACTATGGATTGTATTCCTCTACCATTTTCAGTTATTAATACTTTCCAGGTTCTGAGACATTTCCTTGTAATAAAATCAAGAATCACCACATATTATTTTAGTAATGTTTATTCAACATTTTGTTAGTTTAGTTTGATTTTAGAGTGGGTTTATTTTCAACATTATATATGTCAAATTTGTAAGGTCCAGGCCTAAATAACCATGAAAATTGTTCATTTCTTATTCTTGTATACCGAATTTTTCTACAAACCCTCATTGTCACCTCATACTATCTAACTAGGGTCACCCCAGGTTGGACTAACCGATAATTATAGTAGTTTGACTCGTTCTGTCTCTAGAATTCCTATCACAATTAAGTTTTGGATTTGCTATAAGCACTTCTACTTTCTTCTATAGCCTTTCCAACCATCCTGTGTTACAGGGATATGCTAGCTCGACACAATAATTATACTATGAGTTTATGTGTAATTCAAAATACTTCGAATATAATAATTTAAATAAAAAATCACAAAATATTCAATGCTTTATACATTATAAGATTACTTATATGTTGGTTTTCTAATCAGAGAATTCGATCAGAGAACACAATTAGAAGAGCACCCTCCACCCTTCCATTGAGATCGACGATCATGTCTGAATCTCCCCCCAAGCCTTTTGCCACCAGCATAGTTTTTAATGATAGTGACTAGTTTGGCCTCCTTGCAAACCTCAAGACCTGTTTCAGGTCCAGTCTTAAGTTTGTATGTGAAGTATTCCACTAGGTCCAGTCCAACTCAAGAAATTTCTTCACCTACAACACCTAGTTTCTCTTCCTTGGTTTGGTTTCCTTCTTTCATAATAGAATTTTTCCAAAAAGGTCTGAACCCCCATCCTTCCCACCGAGATGCATTTATCTCCAGGAAAGGAAGCCAATAACCATAACCACTTAACTATCTAGTAGTTAGATAATTCAGGGTCTCTTCTTCTTAGGTTCCCCAACCATAACTCACTAATTGCCAACATGTATAATCGCATTCTAAATGATAAAATATATGTATTTCCAAATAATTTAACTAATTCATTTAGTCTCAAAAACTTTCTTTTAACTTAAATATCAAAGTCTTAGAATCAGATAATTATCCAAAGGAACATAGTAAATAACGAACATTCATTGTACTGGGTGTCACATCTGCCCCCCTTGAGCAAAACATTGTCCTCGGTGTTTACTCTAGATGTCTGAAATAGTTTCGAATAGGATTCTAGCATGAAATATTCATCTTCCCAGGTAGCCTCTTCTAGGCTAAAGTGCTTCCATTGCACTTTAATCTGGGGTATGGCTCACTTCAGTAGTGTTATTTCTCTCTGTTTGAGGATGCATTGTGGTTCTACCAGGAACTCTCCATCCGACTTGACCTGTTACAGTCAACACACAAATACTTTATTTCATATAAATCCTTATACTTGAATAACAAAAAGTAATTACAATATTACCTGAACATTTTCCATTGTATGACATGTCTAGGATCCTATACGTATTGTTTTAATAATGATACATGAAAGACATTTTGAACCCTTATGTGGCTAGGTAAGGCTAACTGGTAAGCCACATGTCCAATTTTTTCAAAAATTTTGAAGGGACTACAAAATTGGGGAGAAATTTTTGCACAACTAGTCCATCTCATAGTGTTTTTCTTAGGCTTAATCCATACATATACATGACCCCCAACTTCAAATTCCCGATAATTTTTCTTCCGATCAACATAATATTTCCACCTATCTTGGGTAGCCTTTAAATTTTGTCATATTTTCTTCACTTCTTGTTCCAATTCCTCCAACATCTTTGACCCTAGCATCAATTTATTTTTAGGACTAATCCAATTTTTAGGTGTCCAACATTTCCTCCTGTATAACACCTCGAATGGGCTCATCTCCAATTATTCATGATATCTGTTATTATATACAAATTATACCAAATGCAGATATTCCTTCCACTTATTGGGTTGTTGCATAACATACATTCGTAACATATCTTCTAGTACTTGATTCACATGTTCAGTTTTCCCATATGTTTATGGATGGTATGCAGTATTGAATTTAATCTGAGTTCCCAAGCCTGTAAATAGAGATTTCTAGAAGGTGGAAGTAAATTTTACATATCTGTCTGAGATAACTACCTTAGGAATACCATGCATTCAAAACACTTCCTTCATGAAAATGTCAAAAACTTGAATTCCTATCTTGGGATTAGTAGTTTGACTCGTTCTGTCTCTATAATTCCTATCACAATTAAGTTTTGGAATTGCTATAAGCACTTCTAGTTTCTTCTATAGCCTTTCCAACCATCCTGTGTTACAGGGATATGCTAGCTTGACACAAGAATTATGCTATGAGTTTATGTGTAATTCAAAATACTTTGAATTCAATAATTTAAATAAAAAATCACAAAATATTCAATGCTTTATACATTATAAGATTACTTATATGTTGGTTTTCTAATAAGAGAATTCGATCAGAGAACACAATTAGAAGAGCACCCTCCACCCTTCCATTGAGATTGATGATCACGTTTGAATATCCCCCTAAGCCTCTTGCCACAAGCATAGTTTTTAATGATAGTGACCAGTTTGGCCTCGCAAACCTCAAGACCTGTTTCAGGCCCAGTCTTAAGCCTGTATGTGAAGTATTCCACTAGGTCCAGCCCAACTCAAGAAATTTCTTCACCTGCAACACCTAGTTTCTCTTCCCTAGTTTGTTTTCCTTCTTCCATAGTAAAATTTTTCCAAAAAGGTCTGAACCCCCATCCTTCCCACTGAGATGAATTTATCTCCAGGAAAGGAAGCCAATTACCATAACCACTTAACTATCTGGTAGTTAGATAATTCAGGGTCTCTTCTTCTAAGGTTCCCCAACCATAACTCACTAATCACATTCTAAATGATAAAATATATGTATTTCCAAATAATTTAACTAATTCATTTAGTCTAAAAAAAATTATTTTAACTTAAATATCAAAGTCTCAGAATCAGATAATTATCCAAAGGAACATAGTAGATAACGAACATTCATTGTACTGGGTGTCACGTCTCCCCCCCCCCCCCCCCCCTGAGCAAAACATTGTCCTCGGTTTTTACTCCAGATGTTTGAAATAGTTCCAGATAGGATTCTAGCATGAAACATTCATCTTCCCAGGTAGCCTCTTCTAGGCTAAAGTTCTTCCATTGCACTTTAATCTGGGATATGGCTCACTTCAGTAGTGTTATTTCTCTCTGTTCAAGGATGCATTGTGGTTCTACCAGGAACTCTCCATCCGGCTTGACCTGTTACAGTTAACACACAAATACTTTATTTCATATAAATCCTTATACTTAAATAACAAAAAGTATTTACAATATTACCTGAACATTTTCCAGTGGATGACATGTCTAGGATCCTACACGTATTTTTTTAATAATGATACATGAAACAAATTTTGAACCATTACGTGGCTAGGTAAGGCTAACCGGTAAGCCACATGTCCAATTTTTTCAAAAATTTGGAAGGGACTACAAAAGTGAGGGGAAATTTTTGCACAACTAGTCCATCTCAGAGTGTTTTTCTTAGGCTTAATCTATACATATACATGACCCCCAACTTCAAATTCTCGATAAGTTTTCTTTCGATCAACATAGTATTTCCACCTATCTTGGGTAGCCTTTAAATTTTGTCATATTTTCTTCACTTCTTGTTCCAATTCCTCCAACATCTTTGATCCTAGCATCAATTTATTTTTAGGACTAATCCAATTTTTAGGTGTCCAACATTTCCTCCTGTATAACACCTCGAACGGGCTCATCTACAATTATTCATGATATCTGTTATTATATACAAATCATACCAAATGCAGATATTCCTTCCACTTATTGGGTTGTTGCATAACATATCTTCTAGTACTTGATTCACATGTTCATTTTTCCCATATGTTTATGGATGGTATGCGGTGTTGAATTGAATCTGAGTTCCCAAGCCTGTAAATAGAGACTTCCAGAAGGCGGAAGTAAATTTTACATATCTGTCTGAGATAACTACCTTAGGAATACCATGCAATCAAAACACTTCCTTCATGAAAATGTCAGAAACTTGAACTCTCTTGTAAGTATATTGTACCAGAATAAAATGAATTTTTTTTACTGAGTTTGTCTACCACTACCATTATTAAGTTGTTTTGCTTCTTAGATCTTGGTAATCCAGTGATAACATCAAGTGTAATGACTTCCCACTTCCATTCTGGTATAGGTATTGGTTACAGAAGACCAATAGGGTGTTGATGTTCATCTTTGACATGCTGATGTTCCATACATTTTGTTAAATATTCTGCAATGTCCTTACGCATTCTGGGCCAAAAGTAATATTTTTTAATTGTTGAAAACAATTTTTGATATGCAGGATGAGAAACATAAGGACTTATGTGGAATTCATCAAAATTTAGCTACCCTATATATATTTGGCTGGGAATCTAAATTCTTCCGAAAGGTCAATAACTGCTCTTCATTCACCTTGTATTCTGATTGTTTTCCTTGACTGCTATCTTGTTGCACTTGTTGTCATAAAAACTTGTATTCAGGATATTTTTGGGTTGCTTCTTTAATTTGGTCATGGAATTTAAATTCTATCTGATTATAATAAATCTCATAGAGACAATGTATCCTTCTTCTTAATGCGTCTGCAACACGATTTTTTTTTCCTTTTAAATGCTAGATTTCAAATTCAAATTCACTCAATAAGGCATTCCATCTTGCTTGTCGGGCATTTAAATTGGGTTGTTTAAAATAACTTGTCAAACTACTAGGTCAGTCAACAACAAAAATATTTTTCCTAAAAGATAATTCCTCCATACATTTATCACATGAGCCACATTAGTTAACTCCAAAATGTAAGCATACTATCTATGCTCATTCTCCTTCAGTTTTCGCGATTCATATGCAATAAAATTCCCATCTTGTGTTAATACTCCTTCAACTCCTTCCTGGCATGCATCCGTGCAGACCACAAACTCCTTATTTGGGTCAGCAATATTTAGTATAGGAGCAATAGTCGATAAGTATTTTAATTGTTCAAAACTTTATTGACACGCACTTGTCCAATTAAAAATTCTTCCCTTTTTCTGTAAAGAAGTAATGGGGTACACAATTCGAGGGAACATGAAACACTGATAGTATCCTGCCAAGCCCATGAAAGATCGTATATTAGCTACATATTTGGGAATTTTCCACTCCATAATGGTCCTAATCCTCTCAGGATCAACTGTTATTCCCTCTGCTAAAATGGGATGCCCTAAATACTGAATTTTTCATACTGAACTCGCACTTACTGAATTTTGGATACAACTAATGATCTCATAGCACTTGCGGCATTGTGCTCAGGTGCTCCTTATGTTCTTCCAACATTTTCGAATAGATCAATATGTCATATATAAAAATAAAAATGAATTTATCCAAGAAAGGATGGAAGATATTGTGCATCAAGCACATACAAGTTGAGGTTGCATTGGAATCTTTATAGAAGTCACACTTACTGAATTTTGCATACAAATAATGATCTCATAGCACTTGCAACACTGTGCATAAGTTCTCCTTATGTTCTTCCAATGTTTTCGAATAGATAAATATGTCATCTATAAAAATCAAAATGAATTTATCCAAGAAAGGATGGAATATACTATGCATCAAGCTCATAAAAGTTGTGGTTGCATTGGTCAGCCCAAAAGGTAAGACCACAAAATCGTAGTGCCTGTAACGAGTTCCAAAAGATGTTTTACAATGTTCCTCATCCTTGACTCAAATATGATGGTATCTTGATCATAAATCAATTTAAAAAAACACTTTTTGACCCTTGATTTGGTCAAATAGATCGTCAATACGAGGCAAGGGATATTTATTCTTAATGGTCAATTTATTAAGTTTCCTATAATCAATTCACATTCGTAAGGTACTATCTTTATTCCTTACGAATAACACCAAAGCTCCCCAAGGGGACATACTAGGTTGTATATATCCTTTATCAAGTAATTCTTGAAGTTGCATTTTTAAGCTCGGTTAGTTTAGGCACGCTCATGCAATAAGGGGATCTGGATATCAGTGTTGCGCCAGGAATTAATTCTATGGTAAAATCAATATCACACTTTGGAGGTAGCCCTGGTATATTTTCATGAAATACAACAATAATATCATGAATTATTGGTATGTTCTCCAAATTGGCAGTCTTATCTTTGGAGTTAGAGTACGCCACTTGAACCGCATAATTCATGCAGCCTTTCCTAATACATTTTCCTAATTGAGAAGTGGTAATGGGACATAACTTCATGGGTTTTTTAACCCTTTGGATCTCTTACCAAGATTCATCTTAAGCAAGGCAGTTAATAGACTTCTTCTTACAATCCACCAAGTACCATTGTCCCTCCAACCAGTCCATCCCAAGAAATAGATTATAAGACCCCAAAGGAAAAATATTCAATTATTCCCTTATGTTTTGATCCCATACAATTGAACAGATTGATACCTTGGCGATCACCCTTCTCTTAGCTCCAGTGGCTAATTTCACTAGCCATGGATTTTTGAATTTCTTGGTTTGTTGATCCAGATTTATGCTGGAACGTAATAGAATATAAATATAACCATAAATAAAAATATGCAACAAAAATAAAACTTCATTTCATTAATATAAAAGAACTAATTTTTTTTACAGACATAATGGAAATAAACTAGCTAGTACGTTGGTAGCTTATCTCTAAGAAGAGATGTGGTGGCTAAAGGCCTCCGAAATCTCTTACAATGAGGCTCAAGGGCCTATTTATTATTGAGAAACAATGGAAAACCCTAAACATCCAAAAACCTAACCCTATGAGATGAAGCATCAAAATTATGGGCCCCATTTAGGTAAATTGGTACATCACTCTTCCCGGGAACATAAGTTTGGCATACAATCTCTATTTGATGCACATAATACCTCGTTAGAAATATCTATTCGAGGAATACAACTTTGATGTGAGAAATAGAAGGAACTTCCGTGTTCCTCCTAGTTTTCCCAAAAAATATCGTTTAGGGCCTCAAAATGGCTCTGAAAGTCCAAGACCCGAAAAACTGCTAAAAATAGTAAATTTTGCTACAATTAAGGAAATTGAAAAACTGAAAGAAACAATGGTAGGGCCTAAATTGGAACAAGCGGGTGACCACCAATATCCACCTGGATCGTTCCCCCTCGCCCCCCCCTCCCAAGGAAGCAATGGTCCCCATTGCGTTGACTTCCTCCATGAGATGACGAAACTTCTACTGAACTTGGTCCCTGGTGAACCATTTGCCTTGGTGTAGGAGTTGCCAAACTTTAACAACCTGATATAGTTGAATATTCTGCTGGTGAGTGTTCTTTATTTGCATGTCCATGATACATTCTATGGTGGCTTGTTCCTTGCAGTCTGGGTTTAACTCTATTGGTGTGAGTTGATCTGCAATGTCGGAGGTGTCTAGTAGAGGTGGAAAGTAGCACCGAAGGCGGTCCACATTGAATACCAAGTGCAAACCAAGGAATGGTGGAATATTTAGCTCAAAGGAATTAGCCCCTACAGCCTTGGTGATGGTGTATAACCCATATCCGAGTAGGGGAACCTTGCAGTGGGGTCCAGCGAGGTGCTCCTCCGATAAATGTAGCCACACTTTATCGCCGACCTGGAAGTTGTGTGGCACCCGATGTTGATCATGTCGTTGCTTGTACTTAGCATTGGATTTGTCCAATATGTCATGAACCTGTTGGACGATGTGTAGAATGCGCTCAATAAAGTTGTTCGCTTTGTCGGCTTCAGAATGGACATGAGCCGAATCAACTTGAGTAGCCGCAAATGGCATGGCTACGTCAATGGGACATATTGGTTGGAATCCCAAGCCCACCTGAAAGTGGTTGTGGTCAGTTAAGATGTGGAGAGCCTAGTTATAACTATGTTTTAAATATGGAAGGCTCTCATCCCGTGTGCGTGGATGCTTGGAATTGTACATGCGCAAATGTGTACGATCATCCTGTTGACGACCTCTATCTAGCCATCAGTTTGGGGATGGAAAGTTGTGGACTTGGTGAGCTTTGTGTCCAACATTGACCAGAGGTTGGACCAAAATGTGCTAAGGAACTTGCTATCCTGATCTAAGATGGTAGAACATGGGATCCCAAAGTACACCCACACTCATTTAAAGAAGATTTTAGTAGTGGCTTCTACTATGATATTATTCTTACAGGCTACCATAATGGCCATCTTCAAGAATCTGTCGACGACCATGAAAACACAGTCATTTCCATGCTTAGTGGAAGGAAGGCCCAACATGTAATCCATGCAGATGGATTTCCAAGGTCGACTAAGGGTAGGTAGCTAAGTATAAAGGCCTTTCTTCTTGATGGTTAGTTTGGCATTGGCGCAAATAGTGCAGGATCTGATGTACTTCCCGACATCCTGTTGAAGGTTTGGAAAATAGAAATACTTCTATAGTACTGCCACTATTTTCTCGACCCAAAAATGCCCAAAAACTTGACTATAGTGCTCTTCCAAAATCATCTTCGCATGCTCGCTTGAAGGATCACAAAGGTGTCCCAAGTGACATAGAATTTCATCCTAGAGGTGAAAATTTGGAACTTGTGTACCCTCCAAGAGTGTCTTGTATGTGTGGCCAAATTCCAGATCACTCTTGTAGAGAAACAACCAATGAAAATTCTTGTGCCTAGAAGAGTTGAGAACGGTGGTGAGCACCATGATCAGTGGTTAGTTGAGGTAGTCTACAACATTATTGGTGTTTCCCTTATTGTACTTGATGTTCAAATGAAATTGCTTCAGATATTTGGACCACTTCTGATGGTGATCATTCTACAACTTCCCTTGTGTCTGTATGAACTGCAGGCATCGGTGGTCTGTGTGGATGACCATTTCCTTCCCCAAAATGTAATTCTTCCATTGTTGGCAAGCCTGAACAATGGAATACATTTCTTTGTCATAATTGGGATGCTTGCAGACTGTGTCAGACAGTGTCTCACTGTGATATGCCACTGAATTCCTATGTTGAGTAAGAAGTGACCCAATAGCATAGTCAGAGGCATCTGTCTCGATCTCAAATGGTTATTGCAAGTCTAATAATGTGAGCACTGGGGTAGAGCAGAGATGATGTTTCAATTCTACAAACACCTTCTGTTGAGATTCTGACCAAAAGAATTGTGTTTTCGCTCCTCCATTGGTGACTTCACTAAAGAGCCAAGTGATATGAGAGAATCCCAACACAAGACCCAGAAAGCTAGGAAGCTTTGTTAGAGTGGTTAGGGCTGGTGAATCCCGAATGACTTGGATCTTGGTTGGATCTTCATGCACCCCCTGTTCTTCAATAATGCATTCTGGTCTTGCTGCAGTTGATCAAACTCATGACCTGCGTTGTGGTATTCATAATTTTCATGACTTCGCTTCAAGGCACAGATAATACAATGAATACTCATCCTTTTTCTACAACTACTCATGGCACTAATCGAACTCGGGACATGTGGTTTAATAAAATTTTCGCCAACCAAGAAACCAATGAGAACCCTGGCCGGATACTGAACTTGAGTCATGCCAAAAGTGCATTTCTCCAAATTGGCACACAACTTGTGTTACCACAGTGTTTGGAGGACCTTTCAGATGCGGTGGAGGTTCTCTTCCCAAGTCTTCCTAAAGATCATGATGTCATCAAAGTACACTACTACAAATGAGTTGGTGAATGGCTACAAGATGTCAACCATCAACCTCATGAAGGTTGCGGGAGCATTCGCCAACCCAAAAGGCATGACAAGCCATTCGAAAAGGCCCTCCTTGGCTTTGAAGGCAGTCTTCCACACATCAAATGGTTTGATTGGTACCTGGTGATACCCAGACTTCAAGTCGATCTTGCTGAAATATTTCACTCCTTTGATTTGGTCTAGAAGTTCATCAATCCATGGGATAGGGTACCTATTCTGAATAGTGATATTGTTTAATGCCTAGTAGTCAATACCGAGTCTCCAAGTCGCATCCTTCTTCTGCACCAACATGATCAGGCTCCTAGAGGGTGATGAAATTGGCTAGATGTGGCCTTTTTGTAGTAGCTCCTGAATTTGCCTCTTAATTTCATTGTTCTCCTGAAAAGAGTGCTGACAGATCAGTCCATTCGGCAATGGTGACCTAGGGTCAGATTGATGGGGTCCTTGACCTGATAGTGCAGAGGCACCCCTGTGGATGAGGTGAAGATGTCCCCGTTCTCCTACATGACCTTGTCCATTTTTTTTGTCATGTAGAGGAGCCCTGTTTAGAGGTCATGGCCATAATATTCTTCCTACCCTGAGGGTGGATCATTAGGAAAACAAATTTCCTAGTTCTGGAAATGAGCTTACTGATTTTTTTTGCAGTAACCAAAGGGATAGCAATAGGCACTATTACCTTTGGTATCCTCTACAACTGATTGCCCAAAATAAAAATAATAGCGTGAGGTCAACACTCATACACAACATGTCACTTCCACAAGTATGTTTGGCCTAATAATACATCACAAAAATAAATAGGATCAATGTAACATAATACCTCATCCGTGAAGGGTTTGATGTTGTAGGGAAGGCAACATTGCTGGCTGATGCAAAGATCCTGTCCTTAGTGAAGCCACCTGATGATGCACGACCGTGGATGTGCTATGGTCGGCAAGCCCAACTGCTTCATGACCTCTATTGTAATGAGGTTCTTTTGGCTCCCACTATCAACAATGAACTGTAGCGGGGAACCCTTTACCCACATATGGTAGTGGAAGAGACGCTCCTCTTCCTTTGGATCTTCTACTTCCTCCTTCTGGATCTTTGCGGTGGCAATGGTGGCATTGAGATCCACATCAATAATCTACTTCCCTTTATCATTCCCCTTTTCAGGTTCTGATTCAGATTCAGAGCATGCATCTGATCCAGGATCCCTCCTCTCTGCCACGAGTGAATGTTTCACTCGACACTCACTTGGGTTGTGAATGGAGCTCTTATGGAACTCACACCACTTTCCAGTGTCCTTCTTCCACTTCATGGAATTTTTCGTTGCTTGCGTCTTTGGTAGGTTTTCTTGGGCCACCATGCCTTGGATTTGTCCTTTGTTCTACACTTTGGGGGTACCTTTCCCTTGCTTTTGATTTGCAGATCCAAAGTCTCGCTTCTTCTGTTTGAATTTTTTTCAATCTTGGCAGCATAACGGTATGTCGTACAAAGCGAGGAGATGCCGAGGAAATCCATTTCCTCCTGAATTTATACATGCAGACAACTTTGTTACTTCAACACCAAAATTTCTCTAAATCTTTGGTACCCAACTTTGTGTGTATGGTATGGAATAGATTTGTTAGCTCATGCACATCTTGATCTCTTTTCTGCCACAGCATAGTCCATTGTATGTACTTGTCCTCATATCTCCCCATGGGATAATATCGTTCCTTGATGGCGTCTCGAAAATAATTCCAAGTGAGTACGACCAAGAATAGAGAGGGTTCCCCCTCATCCTTTTTCTCACAATAGGTTGCCCACCAGTCCTTGACATGGGGGGTAGCTTTGAGGAGTGAAAAAATAATCTTCTCTCGGTTGGAAAAGTCATGAACCGAGAAATATTCTTCTAATATATTCAACCATCTATCTACGGTGTCTGCATCTATTTGGCCCTCAAATATGGGAATGTAAAAGTTTACTTGCACCTTAAAAGGAGTTGCGCCTCCAGAGTGGCTGATGGATGCAGATGTGCTGGTCAGTGGGTAGTCGTTGAAGGATTTGGGAAAAGTTATCCATCATAACATTCCTTTGTTTTTTGAGGGCCTCCTCGAGAAATATTTTGATAGGATCTCCTGCTCCATCATATTTCTTTTCACCCCCCTTGGGCGATCGTCAGGGTTTGTGAGACTGATCTTGCAAAGGTTCAACCAAATCGAGCCCTAACTCTTATACCCAGACCTCGTTGGGGACATACAAAGAAGGATTGAGAAATATTAGACCGCTCTGATACCACTGATCCAGATTTATGCAGAAATGCAACAGAATACACATATAACCATAAATACAAACATGCAATGGAAATAACACTTCATTCCGTTAATATCAAAGAATTGAATTTTTTTTACAAAACATAATGGAAATAAACTAGCTAGGGCACTAGTAGCTTATCTATAAGAAGAGATGTGGTGGTTACAACCCTCTGAACTCTATTATAATGAGGCTCGAGGGCCTATTTATTATTTTAAAATAATGGAAAACCCTAAACATCCAAAAACATAAGCCTAGGATATGAAGCGCCAAAACTATCAACCCCGTTTGGGTAAATTGGTATATCAATCTTCCCGAGGGCGTAACTTTGGCATACGATATTTTTTTTATGCACACAATACCTCGTTATAAATATCTCTCCGAGGACTACAAATTTTGATGTGAGAAACATATAAATAACTTCCATTTTGCTCTCATTTTTCCCAAAAAAAATTCGTTTAGGGCCTCAAAACGGCTCTGGAAGTTCAAGACCTGAAAAAATGCTAAAAATAATAAACTGTGCTACAATTAAGGAAACTGAAAAGCTGAAAGAAACAATGGTGGGGCCCCAAGTGGAATAGGATGGTGGCCACCAATATCCACCTAGATCATTTGCAAATAACATTTTTCTACTACCTTGGGACTGATGTAATTTAATCTTGCACCGAGATCTACTAAAATGGATACATATTAGTTAAATAACTTACCTTCTAGCTCTATCATAGTAGGTCTACAATCTGCTCGGTGGTCTTCCAGTGCAACATTGATCCTGGGCATGCTCCTTGCTACCTCTCCGACCCTTGATGCTTCTTTCATGTTAGCAACATGCTCATTTTTGGCACAATGGGGACAATTTTTATAGTAGTGTGGTTCTCCACAACCCCAACACTGCAAATGGGTATTTTTCATTTGACTGGGTTTCAACTTGCTGGATGATTCGGTGGGCCTAGCTTCTGCTTTCCATTTGGGGTTTTGTTATTTTTCCCAGACTATTTATTTAGTGGATTCCTCTCTGAATTCCTCAAATTTGTAGATTTAGTGCCTTTGAAGTTGTGATAATTATTTTTTCTTCTTCTGAGACCAATTATTACTATTGTATCCCTTCTGCTTCGTCTACTGCTAACACATTTAGGGTTCCTAGATTGCTTTGTCCATGGATTTTGGACTATCAAACTCTATTATTTATTTCCTGAACGTGGGCAAACTACTCAGAAAACGTTGTAATTTATTTTTTTCCTCTCATGGGTAAGGCACATATCTTAATAGAGGGGTAAAATTAATTACATATTCAACCATATTCAACTGCCCTCGTCTTAAGTCATGTAATTATTTATCCTTCTCATCATAGAATTGTTCTATCAAGTACTTTTTTTGAAGTTCGTTTGAAATTCCTCCGAGGTTACTTTTTTTTTTTCTATCCCTTGTGCTGTATTGACCTATTCCCACCATAAGGTGGATTTTCCTTGAAGATGATATATGGAAAAATATCAATTATCCTACTAGTTTGGTGTTGTTTTTCTTCAAGTAAGCTGCTTGTTTGGTGTTGTTTCTCTACACCTAGTTGTACCCAAATTTCCAGATTTGCTTCCGGAATTTTCACGGGACTTACTCCCACTACTAATCTGGTTGGAATCTCACCTCCAGCTCCTCTCCTTGTCATGGTTGGTTCACCTGCTCACCTTCTTAATTCTTCCAATATGCACAATTCAACACACTCATCATTGCTACCAATGCCCAATCAAGCCACTATATTGAAACTATGCTCTGATGCCAATTATAAAACTCCTAAATAAAAATATTTTGCAAGTGTAACTATAGTTCATTACTAATTTTTTCAACGTAATATGAATATAATATTGTTGCAGCACATGTATTTTTGTGAGGTATTAACGAATTTTACTTTTCATTTCATTATTACAATTAAGTTATGGTGCCAACATTATAATACCATTAATATTTACTCACTTTTAATCAGGGTGGTACACACCACTTAGGATATAAACCTAATGTTTCGTAGACATACTACCAAGTGCTCATTGATTCAACTAGAGGTAAACAACGACATATTAATTTATATATTAAGTTAATTTTACTTGTACTGGCACATTACATTATGGACACAATAATTGTTTACCTTATGGTAGGCTTGGTGGTCACATGGGCATTGTACCTTGGTGCAACATCCATTATATTTACATCACATCAAACCTTATGTTAATTTTTCGACAATGGTCGAAGTCTCTCGAAGGTGTGTTGGATTCCTTGAAGGAAGGAAATTTTGCGTGATCCTAAGTCATGCATCTATCTCCGATCCAATTGCCCCATTTTGCTGGGAAGTGGTTAGGGTATTACCCCCTTCGAAATCCTCATTGGGCCTTTCATTAGAAATTTCTCTATATTTTGGCTCCGTTCTGCAACTTTGTTATTATTCTGAAACCAGGGTCTCGGTAACCATGCCATGAACACTAGTTTTGACACTTCCAACTTCACTAGGCTTCAAGAATCCATTTGATAATTTTAGTTGTGGGTCAGAATTCCTTCTGCAATTTTTCTCACCAACAAGCTACCCTTTGAACAATGATTTGTCTCACCTGCTAACATGATCCAGGAAGACATTGCCATTGACAGAGAAGGTAATCATAACCTACCTTTTAGGAAATACCAGTTCTCACTTTATTTTCTGCCGTGTTCTAAAACAGACAGATTTGGATTCGCTTTTTGCAGGTTCGAAAGGCGAGGAAGAGACCTTCACTTACCAAGTAATTCTATTTATTGCATATTTTTTCTTATGTGCTAACAAGAGTCTCCTCTTTTGAATATACATGTATTAACTGGTTCTTTGGCGATGTATATAGGTATAATCACACTCTAATGGTTTTGTACCCTACAACCCCAAGTTATTTCGAGGGTTACTTATTCTCAGCTCTTTACTGCTAGGTATTTTTAAATAACTTCATCATCCTTCTCAGGGTGTTTTGGTCGTTCAGGCTCTAGTAGGTTTGATACCTAAAATTACATATCTACAATTTTAGAGCTAGGGTTTTCACCAAAATTTTCTATAGAGTGGCTCAATTGTAGTTTTGTCTATTTATCGGAGAGTTAGGATAGTTAGAAACAACACTAAACTTTATTTATAAAATGTTTTTTTTTTTCAGTTGATGCATGGGGATCCTTGGCATATTTGAATATTTTCTGGATCATTACCCTGGAATGGATAAGAATTGTTAATTTTAATATTGTTTGTCTATTTCCTGGATTTCGTTGTACAATGGGTGACATTTGTTATATATATATGTGTGTGTCTGTGTGTGTGTGTGTGTTTCTCTGCATACAATTTACCAAGAATTATTTTATTTATCTACACTATCAGTTGAACATTATTTACACAGTTGTCTATTTTGGTTAATTCAACATGTAACAGTTTTGGTTTGTGATTCATTAGGTAGCTTAAAAACATGACCGGGTTTCGTATTATTGTTACTTGTAATTTGTGGGTTTACCCTGGCTAGGTGGTTTAACCTCCTACAATCAAGAAGACCGAGGTTGTTTTGGTCACAACATTCCCGAATCATGATATAAAACTTCACCAATATGAAAAAATATGTAATTTACATTGTAGATTCTAGTTGTGTATAAATGAGTTCAGAATCTTACTATAGCTTGTATTCCTTTGTTGTTTTCAGTTATTTATATTTTTGAGGTTCTTAGACATTTGCATGTAAGTGAATTAAAGGAATCACCCACATATTTTTTATTTAATGTTTGTTCACCAATTTGATGGTTTAGTTTTATTTTATCTTGGGTTTATTGTCAATATTATATATATCAAATCCCTAAGGTTTAGGGTTAAATAACCATACATATTGTTCATGTCTCATTCTTTTATACCGAAATTTTGTACAAACCCTCATGGTCACCTCAGTCTGTCTGACTAGGTTCACCCCAGGTCAGACTAACCGATAATTACAAGAATTTGACTCGTTCTGACTCTATAGTTCCTACCATAGTTAAGTTCTGGTTTTTCTATAAGCACTTCTAGTTTATGCTATAGCCTTTCCAACTATCCTATGTTACATGGATATTCTACCTCGGCACAAGAATTATACTACGAGTTTTTGTGTAATTCAAAATAATTCCAATACAGTAATTTAAATAAATAATCACAAAATATTTAATAATTTGTATATTCTAAGATCACTTATCTGTTAGTTCGCCAATTAGAGAACTCGATCAGAGAACACAATTAGAAGAACACCCTCCACCCTTCTAATGATATCGACAATCACATCTGAATCTGCCCCCGAGCCTCTAGCTACTAGCACAGTTTGTAATGACAGTGACCAATTTGGCGTCCTTGCAGACCTCAAGATTGTTTCAGGTCCAATCTCAAGTCTTCCTGTGAATTATTCCATTGGGTCCATCCAAACTCAAGAACTTTCTTCACCTGCGACACCTAGATGCTCTTCCTTGGTTTGGTTTCCTTCCTCCAGAATAGTTTGCTTCCAAAAAGGTCTGAACCCCCTTCCTTCCCACTAAGATGCATTTATCTCCAGGAAAGGAAGCCAAGAACCATAACCACTTAGCTATCTGGAAGTAAGATAACTTCTTCAAAGTCTCTTCTTCTTGGATTCCCCAATCATAACTCACTAATTACCAACATATATAATCACATTCTAAATGATAAAATATATATATTGCCAAATAATTTGACCATTAGACAACTTTCTTTTAACTTAAATATCAAAGTCTTGGAATCAACTAATCATAAAAAAAAACATAATAAATAAAAAGTATTCATTATAATAAATGTCACAAAGAATCTCTTACTTTAACACCAATGTTCAATACACTTGATTTCACTAAACCTTTAGCATCAAATGTGATTATCCTAAATTTAAACTTGGTACAATATTCCAATAAGATGATAGATTCGACTCCTTTAAAATCAAGAAGTTCAATGCTAAAGGATGGTATACATAATATTTCATGCTATAATAAAGTAGTGTTAATTTTTATTTAATAATTAATTATTTATTAGAACCAACCACCTTCACTTGAAACACTCGCTAATAGGATGTAAATTAAAAATGAAAAAACCATCGATAAATCACCCTTAAACCTTTGAATTTAAGGCCATTTATTAACATAAGAAAGATCACATAATTGTAAATTCTTTAACTCGATGAGACGTGAATTCTTCACCCTTTTTTTTATCTTAATCAACCAACTTATATGGATAACAAAGCTCATGTATACTATATAATGGATCCTATATAACTAACTTTTACCTCGACAATATTAATATTAAGAAAACATAACTTTACACTATTTAAAAAAAATGTGTAATCTTTTTTAACAATAACATTTATTTAAAGGTATGATTCTTCATAAAGGATAGGTTCTGCAGATTAGCCTATTTGTTGTACAAAAAATAACATTTTTTTAATGGTATGATTCTACATAAAAGATAGGCTCCAGACATTAGCTTTTGTGTTATACAAAATTAAATTTGTTGAAATTTTAAAATAGAAAACATTCAAGGTAGAAACATGTTTTAACTAATGTTATTTGTAATAAGAAGGTTGTTGTCTCTACTTGTTATGTTTTGGAAGGTTTTTGTGTAGAACTAAATTAATAATAATAATTTGATAATAATTACTAATAAAAATAATAAATTTCTTATCCTATTAAAATATTGGATTATATTGGATAATAAAATCAAATGAAACATTTTAATAAGAAAAAAGACTCAATAATTATTATAAAATGCAAATTTTGTAAATACTATACTCATTATAATATTTATTTAAAATATTTGATTATAAAATCAAGTGAAACCGTTTCATAGAAAAATATACTCAACTATAAACTTTTAAAAAAATATTTAAATAATATTCACTATTTATTAATATAAAAATATTTAAATTTATAATATTTTAATATTATTCCTGAAAATTATACTTCCAAATAGTCATTGACAGAAAAAAAAACTCCACTTTCGTGCGTTACATCTATTAAAGGTTTTAATTTAAATATAAATATGGCAGATTGCTTTTATGATTAAAGTAGTTTGAAGTTTAAATATTTCGATGTAGCATTCAAATAAGTTAGAACTTATTGGTATCTTCTCTTTTATAATCGCACTTTAAACCATCACCATGCAAATCAAGGAGCTAATTTTACCTTGTATTTCGGAAATGCTTGTAATTTATTATATTTAGTAAAGCCGGGTTATATTTCTTTTTTTATATCGGTAGATTTTTAATTACTTTTGAATTTTTAAAATAGAATGAAGAAAGCTATTAAAAACTAAAACTAATTTTTATTTTATTTTATTATTTATTTTTTCTGAATTGGACTAATTCTATTAAGCAAAAATATGGTACAAAATGATGATATAATCAAGAGAGACAGAAAGTCGGCAACCAGAAATGATAGGACTATCAACCTCGGTTCCGGAAAAGGAGTGAAGCGAGCAAAGAGCTACAACAAATGACAGGAAAGAAAAAGAGACGGACTTCTACCCAGAATGGGCAGAAGCCTCAACACGAAGCTTTTTCCCTTTCCTTTTTTTGACTTCGACCCATCCATCGTGGGGTGTATGAGCAACAACAACTTGAAGACTGGGGTTTTCCAAAGGGGGGCCCTCCTTTTTAGATTCAGAGGAGGAAGTCATGTGAACGCGTTTCTGGGCGCTGGCTATATCGGAGGTAAGCGCCGGACCATCGGCGGAAGGAACCACTGATTGAGGGGCTTGATCCAATTCTGCATCGCTATCATCATCTTCAGAGCTAGAGGATTCAGAATCCACGACTGGAGGAGGAGAGCATGGAGCCCATCGCTTGGACTTGGTCTTGGAGAGATTATCCTTTTTCTTTTTTGCCGGGATAGAGGGGCAGGAGGTCTGCAGATGTCCTGTTTGGTGGCAATGGCGGCAACGGAATGCAGTGTTTTCGTAATCCAGTGTCTGGGTCCAAACAAAGTCGTTTATCTTGAGATTGATCTGGTCTGGAAGTCCCTTGCTTAAATCTAACTCCACACATATTCTGGCATATGTGTAGAGACCTTTATTTTCCCTCCAGTAATCTCCCATGAGGAAATTTCCCAAGGCGTTGCCTATAGCTCTGTAGACTACAACATGCCATAAGTGGGCCGGTAAGTTTGGAAGCCTGATCCATACCGGGGTCCTTGTAATCACTGCAGTTGCTGGATCAAAGTCTGGGAACCAAGGAGTTAATAAGAGCCCTGCAGTTCCCATGAACCAAGGGCCTTCTTCTAAAGCCTTTTCATAAAGCTTACTGTCATCAAATAAAACAATGAAATATCCTTTTGAGCAGAAACTGACCTTGCAATGATGAGTCCAGTTTGCATGGATCCAATCATAAAGATCCTGAGATCGCGGCCACAGTCCGTTGAATCTGCAAATGATGGCTCTGTCTGCAAATTTTTGAAGTTGATCTGCAAGACCTGCATGGGTGATTTTGACAGAAGGGACTTCCTCTATTTTGTCAACCAAAAAAGGCTTGGGTTTAAGGGTTTTTGGGGCTTTGGGGTTCTCAGAGTGAACTGCATCTTTGTAAGAGAAAGGAGGAGTAGAGGACGGTTGTCCTGCTGCACCCCCTCTCAGATGAAGGGTTAACACCAAAGAGTTGTTTCTGTTAATGCTGTAAGTAGAGAGGGGAAGATGGTTTTCAAGTTGTTTACCTTGAAAGAGAAGTCTCTGAAGGCCTGAAGGGATCCCAATCCATCGTTCTAGAGCCAGTTTGAGATCCAGCACCAAATCTGAAGAACTGACCCATTGCAGGATGGTTTTGCCTGTAGGTTGAGAGATTTGGATATGAAAGGAGTCAAAGAGGTTCCTAGACAAAGTGCCAAGACCTCTTGTGCTTCCGTGAGCAAGTCTGCCATGGCGTTGATAGGGAGGAGTTTTCCTCTGCAGAAAGATACGGTCACATATAGACAGAGATAGATCCGAGGCAAAGGATTGGAAAGCAGGGTGATTAAAAATCCAGTCGCTCTTCTCCTCCCTGTAAACCCGTTCTTTGCAGCCTGCGTGCAAGGAGAAGAGAGGGGCATTCGACTCGCGATTGCTCATAGGCCCTAGATCGCGGTGAGTGCAACCCTTGATAAGCTGAGACCGTCGTTGTTTTTATGAATGTTGTAGCTGCCCCTGTAGATCAGAAAAATCGGGACTTAGCGGATTATATGGCTCAGGGACAAGGTCAGTCGGAGCAAAGAAAGAAGGAATTGGTCTTCCAATCGGATGCGGCGCAAGAGCTACAGAAGAAGGAGCCGCCGACAGTGAAAGAGAAAGAACCCTAGCCTCCATTTCGTCTTGGCCTCCTGCTCTACAAATGCCCATTTTGATCCTCTCTTCCACTGTTTGTCCCTTTTAATTATTATTATTATTGTTGGGTGATAATCATTATTATAAGTAATTTTTTGAAAAAACTAAATATTAAAAATTTAAAAATAATTTATTATTATTAAATTATTATTATTATTATTATTATTATTTATTTTTTAGGTGATAATCCTATCCTAACTAATTTGTTGTTTTATTTTGAACTATCTAGTAATATATAGAATCAATGGAGAATCATATTACATTTGATTAAAGGGATCGGATTAAAGGGAAAGAGTGATGTAGAGATAATTGATTTTAACCATTAGAATGTAATAATTAATTTTGAATAAAGAGATTATTTATTTTTAATTTTTAATTTTTTGAAATGTAAATTGTTTTTTTCTAATTGCATGAAATATAAACATTATATTAAAAATTTTAAAAAAATTATATTTGTATGTATCAAAATAATGATTGTTATTGCAGTTTTTACATAACACAATACCATGTAGATACTTGTCCATCATAATTTAATCAAATTGGGCCATGTGAATAGCTATCCATCATAATTTAGTTGCATAAAAAATAGATACACTGCCTTGTGAATACCTGCCCATCATAATTTATGTAAACTGGGCCATGTAAATAGCTACCCACCACAATTTTGCATAAAAAATAAATAAAAACAAAATATTAATGAATGTAATATAAATTAAATGTTTATATTTATTTTTAATATTATATTAAAATATTATATATATAATTATTGTTATTATTAATATAATTCTTATTATTATTTATAAAAAGCAATTATTAAATAATCATATTATATTTTAAATTTATTTTAAAATGAAAATACAACTTTAATTGATTTAATAGCTGAAATTTTAACATCAATAATAAAGTTTTGAAAGAAAAAGTGATACAGAACGGGTACAACATGACTTCTGTATCACTTTTTCTTTTAAAACTTTATTATTGATGTTAAAAATTCAGCTATTAAATCAAATAAAGTTGTATTTTCATTTTAAAATAAATTTGAAATATAATATTATTATTTAGTAATTATTTTTTATAAATAATAATAATAATAAATTTTTTTTTTTATAGTTGACGTATTTTTTAACCATGAACAAAAAGAAGAAGTGATGTTGCACAAGTTATGTATAAATTTACAGTTCAATATAATGGTGTGAATGAAATTGTCACATTTAAGTTTTATTTTTAAATTAAAAATGTGTATGTTATGCATAATTGATTACAAATTAAAATATATATAATTCAAGTTATAGTAGTGAATATTGATAATATAATAGAGGGATAATCATTCCTTTATGGTATTTTAGTTTCGTAAATATATATTTTATGGTGTTTTAGTTTTGGAAAGATGTATATTTTAAATAAATTTAAAGTTTAGTCATAATTATAGGTAAAAAAAACGAAATGGAATGGGTTATTATTTTATGGAGGGTGGGAGTTTAGTAGGTTAAGTAAAAATAATTATTTTTATTTTTCTTATCATTTTATTTTTATTTTTTAATTTTAGGTTAAGAATAATTAGTTATCTATTAATTTTGGGATTAGTTTTTTTAAAAGGGAGATACATGGTTTTTTTTAATGAGGGCACATGGTTTGTTTTTAGCATTTAATATAATATTTATGATTTTGGACATGTAAGAATTCTTTCTCTTTCATTATTTGTTGAATTTTTTGCTTGACACTTATGTTATCATATTTAATATAATGTCTATGATTTTGGACATGCAAGAATTCTTTCTTTTTCATTATTTGTTGAATTTTTTGCTTGACACCTATGTTATCATATCTTTTTTTCAGTAGTAAACTATATTAGGAGGAAAACTAATAAAATCTTGGCAAAGGGATGGGAGGAAAACTAGATGGTGGAAATTCACTAGTAAGAGAGGCACAATGTTAATGTTGTTACTCAATTAAGAAAAAATAAAGGAATAGTCTTTAAGTGCAACTTTTTGGATTTTTTGGTAGATATGTAGCCGAAATCCGATGAATTTTTTTTGGCGAAGTCTTGATTTATGTTGTTTAAACTGGTTTTTCGATTGCATATATGGATTCAACACCCTCAAAAACCCTTGGGGAACTTTGATTGTGAAGAGTTCACCAGAAAAACTTGTGATTTCAATGAATCCTTACCAGACTCTAGACAAATTACATTGGAAAATAAACTGGAAAAAATTCCAGAAAGCCACACTTAAATACTACTCGAAAAAAGAAGAAGACATGGAGCATGAGTTTAGGGAATTTAAGCAAGTTCAAAGAAGCAAGTAATTAGAATTGGACTTTTTGTCTAGAAATTTCCATTTCTTTAGTGAAGCACATTGTTGCTTTCCTAAATCAGCCTCCAAAAATTCTCCAATCCCATACTCCTACTTTTGACTCTTCAACTCCAAGAATGAAAGTGTGGAGCCTCACCACAACGAAAAATTGAAATTGGAAGAGACATTAATTGGTCATCTAGGATACAACACAATTAGAAATGGATGCACATTTTGAGGAGGACAAGAAGAAAAAACAAGTGCTTAAAAACACCTTATGTGGGCCAACTTTTAGAAACAAAATCTGTGGTGAGAATTTTTTGTCAAGTTGTTTTGTTAAGAGGGTAATTTTGTAAGCAATATACTTACTAAGCAATTCAATATAGTTATTGGATAGATAGTTATAGACATTTTGAAAAAAAAGACTTTGTTATTTTTCTCATTTCTCATTTGTATTACAAAACTATCCACATAACTACATTTTATATAAAAATATTATTTATTAATATAAGGAAAAAAATTACACAATCATATATATTTGTTTATTCTATAGTATTTTTGTTTCCTGTGTAGTTATTAACTTATAAAATGTTGTTTATTCTATAGTATTTTGTTTCCCTAGTAGTTGTTAAACACTTGTAGAACTTATAAAATGTTGTGGAGATATCTTGTAAACTTCAAATATTAGAATGAGAAATTGGTTTAAAGAAAAAAATCAAAATATATATATATTTATTTATTGATGTTGTCAACAATATATGTGATTGTTGCATGTTCAAAATATTGATTTATATGATTAAATAAATCTATCTCTAATTTTTATTTAATTAACAAAAACATAAAACAATAAACATATATTCATTTATTAATTTTGTTCTCAATAATATATGTGATTGTTGCATGTTCAAAATATTGATTTGTATGATTAAATAAATCTATGTTTAATTTTTATTTAATTAACAAAAACATAAAACAACAAATATCTAGGACCTTTGGAAATTTTGATATTATGATGTTTCTTCACACTTTTGACCTTATATGAGATGCCTTAAATCTTTGTTACGTGTCTTTCAAATTAATTTTATATAATGGAGTTGTCTAACAAGACAGAGGAATTGCCCGGATGGTCAAAATTGGCCGAAATCCGGGCAAAAAAAA
The DNA here is from genome assembly GCA_034641835.2 of Pinus albicaulis. NCBI lineage: Eukaryota > Viridiplantae > Streptophyta > Pinopsida > Pinales > Pinaceae > Pinus > Pinus albicaulis. The sequence continues at coordinate 665,685,589 of CM076576.1, read as the reverse complement.
ATTAAGAAATCTTACAGTAACAGTGTTTGAATCATGATTTTGATGGTGGAAATGGATTCAACACCATCAAAAACCTCTAGGGCACCCAAAATATTAAAGTTTGATAGTTATAACCTGGATTTACAAAAATCCCTGCCAGATTTTCTTAAAATCTTACCCAAATTTCCATGATTTTCAAAATGAAAAAGCAGTCTAGTTAGACTACGGCTTATATAATCATGTCTACTCAAATTAACTTTATATAATCATGTCTACTTATGGAAGTCGTTTTATGTTGTTGCATTTCACCATTTGATCCTAAAAATGTGGAATGTATTCTACATATGCAAGTATGTGTTTATGTTCCTGTTTTATGATTACTAGCTTGGAATGTAAAATAACATGTTTTGGTTATCATTAATGTATATTCACGTTGTTGTTGTTTAGTTCAATTAATTCATAACATCATAAGTCTAAATCATGAGTCAAACTTTATAGAGAAAAATTGAAAGCAACAACCACCACTTGTGAAATAAATAAGTTATTCCAAAAAGTATCCAAACTAAACTAGATTTTAACAATCCAAGTGACAATAAACTATCAAACTGATCTCTCACCATCCTAATTACCATGAAGTTGGCCGTGAACCCAAATCATGTTACTTGTGGACTGTGAAACGGAAGGGATGGCAATTGTGTTAATAATATTTGATTAATAAGCAGACAAACAGTGTATTGAGTGCCGTGTCGGGAGGGGATGCCATGGTTGTGGAGGGTGTGGTTGTCAGCTCTGGCGGAGCTGCTCCTCCTGACTTCTTTCTCTTTTTCTTTGTATTTTCGGTTTACGTTTCAGAACTTTGCCAAAAAAAAGGAAAAAAAAAATAGGAGAAACATTTAAAATTTTCCAAAAGGAAGCCGTTGGTTCAGAGGAGGGGGCCTGCCACTTTAACTCCTGTTTCACGGACTGATTGAATTCGACAAGAAAGTCAGCAGAGTTCGAGATAGAGATTCTCAGCTCATCATGCGCGCCGAATCGTCTCCTTCCGTGATTTCTTGATTTACGTTTGGTTGGTGATGCATGAATGAAGGAGTGAATGATGGAGATAGCTCCAAAGTTCGATTTCACCGCCAGTCTGTGCCGTGCTTTCTGACCTCAGCCTCCAGGCCTGGGCTGTCACGAGAGTTGACGGGCCTCTGTAGTCTAACAATTAGACTACAACATAGTGGTACACTCATTAAAGTTGTCTCCAGTAAAGTTGTTTCCTCACCGTTGGGATAGACACCATGAACTTATTGGGATACAGCCATGGATGAATTCTACACACTATAGGTTCACAAAAAGGATAATAGTCATTTCACACTCTCGACTCCATTGGCCAATGGAAACTGAATTAAATCAAATGATGATTCTCAAAATTTTGGAATTTTTTTTTTTAAATGCATATAAGTAGCTTCAAACAAATAAATTGCTCAATTTTTCATGGGGTCTTGTGGGTTTTGGTCATATTGTTATTTAAAATTTTATTGGAAGAAGTTGAATGTGGGCTTTGTAATGTAAATTTTTGAGTAATTTTAATGGTAAGGTAGATCATTTTTCTATTTAATATTGGAACTAGATCCAATCTTATTAGGAAAAGAAATAAATAGTTTAAAAGTTAAATAATATATCATTCTACAATAATGTGATTAGAGAGGGGTTTTAATATACTTATTGGTATACATCTTCAATGTTCGAGAATGACAACCCTGGAGGGGCTTCTCCCCCTCCTCATCCTCTGTCTTCCTCCTCTAAGGACGAAGCGGAGGCCCTTGAGTCCTTCGTCTTTGGTATCGTGAATCAACCTGAATTGAAGGAGGCTCAATCAAAGTTCGTTAAGCGAGCCCATGCTATCCCTTTTGTAGCTCTCCCTAATGGAGCGATCATATCGACTCTTGCCTTTTCACATTGTGCCCTAGTGGGAAAATTTACGGGGATCTGGCCATCTCCTCAGTCAATGGATTCCTGGCTCAAGAAATCCTGGAAGCGGAAAATCAAATGGGGTATCTATTTCTATGCTTGCGACAATTGATTTTTTGCATTCTTATTTGAGTTTAAGGAGGACATGGATGTTATTTTTCGAAACAAACCATATTTCTTTGGATCTAGGGGAATGTATTTGAATCAGTGGCATCCAAATTTTAACCTAGATAAATTAAGCTCCCATATCTCACCCTATCCCTTTGGAGTGATGACTTCATAAGAGAAATAAGGAATGGGGTTGGAAAATATCTGGATTAATCTAAACCTAAGGGTTCATAGTTTTCTTGCACTAAAATACGCATAGATGTTGATTTGGAAAAAGGGCTTCCCTCAAAGATAAATCTAAATCTAGGAGGATGGACTCATTGTCAAACATTGGACTATGAGAAAATTATGTTTAAGTGTCGATTCTACCATGAATATGGACACTTTTCCAGAGATCACGAGAAGATCTCAGCTAGTAAAGGTCCCAATCTGAATGTGGATTAAGGAGAAAATTGACAAGTTAAAAAATGAGGGAACAATAAGGGCATGCCCAATGGTAGCAAACCTCAATCTGTTCAAAATAAAAATAGAGCTCCCTCTTCTTCAAACTCGTGTAATGATTTGTAGAATCTACAAGATAGCAAACAAGGGAATTAAGGAACATGTTGAAAGATATCATTCTTGAAGATGGACGGAGAGTCTCATCCTTTGAATAAATAAAAGAGGACGCCCTTCGCTCCTTGAGAGCCCTTTACAAGGAAGAGCAAGAGGTTTATGTTGATTTGGTTCACAAATTCCTCCAATGTGTTCCCACTATGGTATCAAAGTCGTCCAATAGATCCTTAGTAAGTGAGATCAGAGAAAATGAAGTTCTAGAAGCCATATGGAGTTTGGACCTTGATAAGGCCCCTAGTCGAGATTGATTCCCCATCTACTTCTTCAGAGATTTCTGGTTTTTAATTAAGAGGGATCTATTAAGAATGATAAATAGCTCACAATTCAAAAAGAGACTAGGTGGAGATACAAACTCAACCTTTTTAGCTCCCATTCCCAAAGAATCAAACTTAATCAACTTTTCCATATTTCAGGGCATATCTTTGTGTAATTCTGCTTACAAAATTTTGGCAAAAATTATAGCTTGTAAGTTGATGAAATTTCTTCTTGATTTCATTTATGAGAATCAGGGAGGATTTACGTGGCAATGCCAAATATTGAATAATATCTTTTTAGCGCAGGAGATGATTAATTCTAGTAAGGAAGCAAGAGAATGAGGTATGGTCATCAAGATCAATATGACTAATTCTTTTGATCGATTGAAACACTCCTTTCTTTTTCTAATATTAGATAAATTGGGATTCTGCAAAGATTTTATTAGATGTATTAAAGCTTGTATATTTTCTCCTTGGATCGCTCCCTTGGTAAATGGACAACCATCATCCTTCTTTAAGGCTTTTATGGGTATGCAAAAAGGGTGTTCATTATCTCCCCTCCTATATATCATCATGGCTAAAAGTTTAAGGCAGAATATGGAACTAGCTAGACAAGAAGGTAAGTTGGTGGGGGTATAGATTCCAATGTTAAGCAGGTAAACCATTCTCAATTCGCTAAAGACACTCTTCTACTGGGTGGAGCTTCTAATATCATTGCAGTGATATTCAAGAAGGTTTTGGATTCTTACTTCCATATTTTGGGATGTCAGGTCAATAAAAATAAATGTAAAGTATATGGTTGTACTTGTGATGAGTCAACACTCAATGAAATTGCTAGAATTTTGGAATTTCCTTCCAACTAAAATTGTAGAGGCTTTAAATATATTGATATTCCTATTTCATTGGGAATGACCAACACGAAACACTAGGAGGAGGTTCTGTATAAAATGAAAAAGTGCATCCAATCCTAGGGAGCACAATGGTTAACTACAACATGAAAGGTGATTATGATAAAGTCTGTTTTATCATCCCTTCCAATATATTTTGGTTTCGGGCTATTGGCTCTAAAATGCATTATTAATCAATTTAATAGCTTGATCAGGAAATTCCAGTGGAAAGGCGGGAAAAAAACGAACATCGTTTTCATCTTGTCAATTGGAAAATGGCCAAATTGCTTAAAGTAGAAGGAGGACTAGCTATTAAAGATCCTGAACTAATGAATTTAACATTAGGTGCCAAAATTATATGGATATTAATTTTAGATTCCAAAAAATGGTGGAAATGGGCCTTTTTTCAAAAATTATTCCATAAGAATAGATTTTCTAGACCAGAGCAAGAAAATTGGTTGAATCATGGGTCAAAAATATGGAAACTATGAAAGGAAGTTGGTTTCCTTATTTTTTAACATCTTGGGTGGCAGACAGGAAATAGAGCTTGAATCCACTTATTGAAAGATCATGTCCCAGTTTCATAATTATTGAAAGACAATGAAAAAATGGAGGAGCTATCAAATTGGATGGAGGAAAAGGGGCTCAGAAAAATTGCAATTATTTCAATGTGGGATAGTCAAGGATGGTGGATTGGCTAGAAATATGATAACATTCCTCATAATCTTCAGCAATCTTGGGATCTCATTCTCAAGGTCGTCAAAGGCTATGTGTCGATAGTCACCACAAGGATGGATTGAAGGGTTTGGAAGCATAAAATAGATGGCATCTATACTGTAAAAGAAGGGTATACATTTCTTGCTCAAAACCAATATAAAGGTATTGCAGATCATATTTATGGAAGCATATGGAATTCATATGGATTGCTGAAAACAATTTTTTTTTGTTGGGGACTGGTGCATGGGAGAATCCTAACAGCAGAAAATATGAAGAAGCTTAGTATCCACAACCCATCTTGTTGGGTCCTTTTTCATAATGAGGAAGAAGGTAGCCCTCACTTATTCCAACATGATCCTTTTCTTTGGAAGTTTAAAAACTAGCCTTGGATCAAGTTTGTGATGTGCTAATAATTCTAGATTTGTGGGATGCAATGTTTATTAATTGGTCCCAAAAAATCCCTTAGATAGGGAAATCCAAATCAGTCATTGTTATATGTTGGAAATATTTTCCAAAATACCTTTATTTGGAACTCTGGATAGCATGCAACCTATAAGCACCCCCTCCCACATTTACCCAATTTCATCGCCCTGCCAAGGTAAACATGAGATGAAGAGCTAATATGACCTGACCTGACCTCCAAGCTCCAGTTAAGGAAGTGGTTCCTACAAACCGAACACAAAATGACAACTCACCACATCCCTCGGGGCTACAAGACACTCAAGGACCAAAGAACCACCCCATGTGACCAAACCATGAGTTGAGGTTCCTTTTCACTGACCTAGGTTCCCAACCGCATGCATGACAAGGCATGAGTTCAGTTAAAGGCCTACAACGACATGCACAACACTGCCTGAGTACGGTTGTGACCCAAATATTCCTATTCAGAGGGTGCGGCCCATATATCTGAGTCACAATTCCAGGGCAACCTCTAGAACACTACCCAGAACTACTTAGGACTTTCCAAAATGATTATAGACATGAACAAAAAGAGAAACATTCAAAATTGAGTGGCCTAACCATGCCTAACCATGATATTCATTTTGTCAAACATATGGATAACATGTAAGATACAGTTCATGAATGCACACCTTATCATAATAATTTGAGATTCATCTAAGAATCAACAAGAAGGCTCTATGCCGTCTCCACATAGTTGCAACAACACTTGTCATTCCATTCATTCATCAAACATGTCAAGAGAAATAAGTAATATATATCACATAACCAACATATAACCAACATATAAACAATGGCAACTTAGCCATAATATCACCAACATAATCTCTACAAATATACATGAATCACGGTAGAGAAATAACTCTTATTAACATATGAAAATTCCAACCAAGTCAAGGAATTCCATATACCACCTGACTATAGATTGGGTTGAACCAAATCTCTCTTTCAGGAAATCGTGCTCGTGCCATATTCCAAACATTAATGTGGGATCTTGGAAATAACCAAAAAAAACCAAACCAGGGCTTCCAAAGGTCAAACTACCTCAACTCTCAACCAATGATTCCACCTCACCATCGGACATCACTAACACCAACTAGATCGGTCTCTACCCAAGTTGTCCATTACTCTAGGAACTAGTAACTCAACCCATATCCTTCCATGGATCCAGATCGTTTGTCCAACCTACAACCAATAACTAGTAAATCAACCCACCAATGGCTCCAGAGCATTCTTCCCAACCTAGGCTCCAGGAATAGTAACTCAACCCAAGTTGTTCTAGGTCTTCTAGAGTGTTTGTTCTTGCCCACAACCATAAGGAATTATGAGCACCAATCAAAAGACAATCAATTGGAAACATTCACAACACCATAGCTATCTAAGAAATGTCAAGGCAATTCAAAAATCAATGTCAATCTAGGAAATTCTCCATGTCAATGACAACACATAACTAGAAAACCACATGCATATACCATCCATAAATCAACAATGAAATCACACTTGCAACCTATTACCTGCAAAGCAATCCAACTGTAGTTATTAATCCATCTATTCCCTTGATCTTTCCTTATTTACTTTCATGCCTTCTTTCTCCAAATCCAAGTGAGTCCTAGAGTGCTCCAAGCATGCTCCAAGAATTCTATTAGTTTGCAAGAGTATGAGAGAGCGAGAAAATAGAAGAGAGCTCCAAAACAAATCTCAAAATAGGTTAGCAACTGATCCTCAAATTCCTTTTTATCATTGAGGCCTTTATTTTCTTCATTTTCCCTCATTTTTCCTTCAATTTCCCTCCCATGCAAATCCGTGACCTTTCATCTCCCTTTTCTCCTATTTTCCTTTATTTTCATAAATAAATGCCAATTAATGCCACTTTTCCTTTACTAACTCTTTTACCAATTTCCATAGACATTAATTAATCACAAGTGATACCCATCACTATCATTTTTCCCAAAATTTATCTTGGAATACGTGTCCCGTGGTCTTGGTCTTATTTTTATTTACATAGGAAATCAACTAGGGGTTGTTACACAATTGCAGAACCTCCAAGGATGAAAGAAGAAATGCAATTGCATCAAGATCCAATGTTTTATCAATGTTGTTCAAGACAATTTCAGCCAAAGGAATTGACAAAAAAGAACTGGAACAACTCTCACATTCAAAAAAGGAGTGGTTGGAATTGGACCCACAATCAAATCATGTTGGAAACTTCAGATCCAAAGGATTGGATCATCAATCATATTTAGTCATAATGGATCCAAAATATTTTATATTTGGAAAAAAGGAAGGAACAATACTCTTTATTTTTCAATGTTGATTCAAAAGGAAACCCGAGGGAGGAAAGAGCGAGAGTGATTTTATTTCACCTCGATGAAGAAAGAGAGTCTCAATTCACCTTGGGCTTAGGAGTTGCTTCAAATAATCATGAGGAGTATCTTGCATTGTGGCAGGGTTTGGAAATGGGCCTCTACAAAAATCTTCATCATCTAGTAGTTTTTGGGAATTCTAAGATTATGATTCAGTAGGGTTATTAAATTTTAAAAGAATGGGGACCAATTTTTTCCTTTAATATTGCATTGAATTATGTTGTTGGTGGTTAAATTCAATATAACTGAATTTTACCACATTAAAAGAAACCTTAATGTGGTATATGGCTCCTTGGCCAATCAAGGAGTGTAGTTAAAGCAAGGAGAAATAAGGTATGATGATGGGAATTTTTAAATAAGGGTATACTATATTAATGTTAAGTCTAATCATCATTATTATGATGTTGAGGCACATTAAACTGAGGACAAAGGGCCAGAATAAGATTTTTATTCCCATCATGTATAAATATGAATCCCTCATAATTTGAAGGATGTGGTGGCTCTGGGAGAATATGAGAGATCTTCCAAATTGGACATTTGGGAATGTGACATCACCTTGAGAATGAAAATGGACAGATGGAATAAGGAAGACAAGATATATAGTGCAAATCATATGTGTGATATCTCACTTTGTAGGATTAGAACTTAGTGTGGCAGTGTACATTCCATTGGTTTTTGTAAGATCACCCTGTTCCTCATTATGGATCTTGCAAATGGTGCTTTTGTGAAACTAGTAGAATTTAATGTGGCTTGGTGCGAGATCAATGAAAAATGAGAAGGTATGTCAGTATTTATAGGAATTATGGGAGAGTAAGGCAATTTTGAATGGGAAATTCAAGCCAGTATATGTCAAATTTTCCTTAGTCTTTGGTCTATTCTAAAAAAAATGGAGTGAATTCTAATGGATGGCGAGGAATATTTTGGTTTAAATTTTTCCAGGATGGAAAGATCTCTTGAAATCATAATATCATTAATATTACGCCATGCGGAGATGATAAAATTTGAAGCTAGGGTGAAAAATGAGCTAACAAATCATCAACTGGGTTTATTGGAGCTCAAATCGGATCGTCTTCATCTAGCAATGGAGATGTCAGAATTTAAAATGGATGAATTGAGGTAGGATGTAGATAGGGGTGTCAATGAAAATGATGTGCTGCATCCAACAAATGAGGGAGTGGAGCAGCTTGAATTAGAAATGCAGGATGAAGATGGAAATAGTGATAATGCAAGTGGCAATAGTGATGGTGCAAGAGCTCAAGAACTCAGTCCAGAACAAGTCGCTGAGACAAAGAATGTTTCGTAGGAAGCACATGTTTTGGAAGTCATGTAGTTTTATTTCTTAGTATTTTATTATGTTATGCAGATATGTGGGTTTTTGGTGGAGTCTTCTGGAGAACATATGGAATCCATTGGTTTAGTTTTTTAAATGTAGTTTAGGGGCATGCAAAGATAGGGTAATTTTGTGTAATGTCCCCAGTTTCTTTGCTTTTATTAGATAGTTGAATAGTCCTAAAGGGTAAACTGGACCCAAAGGAAAAAATTTATTGTGGACATATCTTATTATTTTAATTTAATAAAATGGGAATGGAATTAATTGTGTGAAAACAAGAGTATAATTAGAGATCAAGAATCCAAATCCATGAGGATGGATAAGGTTCCCAAGACTTTCCTAGTTCTTCAAAAATCCTTGTAGAAAATAAATTAAATATTGAATTTTATATTACAGATAAAAATCTAAAAAGATACCCCAGTAAAGAGGAAAGTTACTGGGAAGAGGTGGAATAAAAACTAGAAAGAGGAAAAAGCTAGTTTTAAAGTACTTTTGTGGAAGAAACAAAAGGAAATCCTAGGAAAAAATGAAAATAGAATCTTGATTAACTAGACACAGTTATGAAAAAAAGTTGATGGGAAAGAAGGCTTAAATAAGAAAATTCTGGGTAGACAAGAGGCTGTCTACTGTTGGAAGGTTTGATCTCTGCTCGGGGAGAGTTGTGGAGAAAGAGCTCATAGGTTGGGTGGAAAATAGTCTACCATAATTGGTATGCACAATTTAATTCATTTTGACTTGTAATTGTGTTATTATAGTGAATTTAATTAGTGGTAAATAATTAGCTAGATATGTTCGGGATTATATTCTGTGTATGAAAATAATGTGAAAAATTCTAAGTTGTTGTGAACTATTAGATCTGTGCATTTAACATAATAGTTTATAATAAATATAACATAAATCTGTATTTTTGCACAGATAATTATTTGAAGAGCACAAAATCTCAGAATGTCTAAAACCCTGATGTAGGTTTAAATCTGAGGTTAGGTGAACTATCAAAATTGGTTATGTAGAATATAAGTACCTTAGTATTATTTTACTAACCATGAAATTCTGTAAATAAACTAGTATAGAAGAAAAACAAGTACATGTCAGGTAGTTAATGTTAATTTAGAGCATTCAAAAAAATCTTCTATTGTGGTAGAAACTGAATATCTGAACTCTAACTAAGACATAACACTCTGTTATAAATTCAAGGAGGAATTCAAAAACTTTATTACTAGAATTGAAACACAGATTCTAGAAAATGTATCACATATGGAATGGAAACATAACTTCAATATGGGAGGAAGAGTATATTAAAATATTACTGAGTTATATAAATTCAAAGGATTTTTATCTATATACATATAATTTCCAATTCAAACTTTGTCCCACTTAATTATACAAAATTGGGGAACTTTGTCCCATAAATAACAAGTGTATAAACTCTCTAAAAATTATACGTAAGTATAATAATAGAATTCCCCAAAGAGGTTACTGGGCCAACCTGGAAAAGGAAACCCAAAATTACTATGTGCTTGTTGGATATATATATATACTGCTAACCAAAGTGGGAAAGCAAGGCCTTATGGTAGACGTTACCTGCATAGACTAGAAGGTAAGGCATTAGTGATAGTAAATAGATTTTAAATAGTATCAAAAAAAAATTGAAAGTATAGATAATAATAGAATAATGGGTAGTAATTACCTTAGTGACAGTCACGGAGAAGTAATCTGAAATAAAAAGACAGTTGTAAGTCAGCAATATGAAGAGTATGCGGAACCCAATAAATAAATAAATTTAAATTAAATCTAGAAGATTCTTACCTTAATTTCTTCGATTGAAGAACGAGTGAAAGTGGAGAAAAGTGTAATTTTAAAAGGTCTGTAGAATTTAGAGAAACAAATTATTAGCCCCTGTCAGTACCAATAATGTAAATTCAATAAAAAAAGGGAAATCATGACAGACTAGAAATACTAAGAATAAATTATACAAGAAAATCGAGTCCATTTAGCTTCTATGTAGATGGAATGAATGGCATAGTAGAAGTCTAGGAGATTGCAATAATGGCAGGCGAGAATTACCAACTTAGAATAAAATCAAAATTATTAGCTCTGAGATGTATTTACGTTTTAGACCAAAAGCCTACGAAAAATGATAAACCAAAATTGTGGGATGGTCAACAAATCAATTCGTATACCTGAGGGTATCGACGAAGGGAATGTAGGTGCTAGATAAACCAAAGGGAGAAGACACAATCGTAAGGAAAAACATTTTCAGAAAAACTTGAGAAACCCTCATTTTAATTTAGAAAATAAAAAGGGTTATAAAGGTATAACACTTACCTGAGAAGAAATTTCAAAATGCGAAATAAGGTAAGCAGTGGAGCAATTCCATGAGTTGAAGAATGGTTCTTCGCTATAAACCTCACACCTGCATTACACAAAAATGCATTATCCAATCATAAATTAAAAGGGGAAATCAAAATACAAAGAGGACCAAATTAAACCAGAACTGAAATCAATGGCCCAAAACAAAAATGAATACTCTCAACCAATTGCAAAATGGTATCCAAACACATAAGCGTATTGGAGAAGTACGCATATGGGAGAGTTACTACCTTTGCAAGCCAGAGGAGATTCTTCCAACTGCATAAGCACAACTGTAGAATTAATGAAACCATTACTGCATACTAGAGAGACACATCAATTTCAGAGATCTAATAAACCAAATATTCATTTAGGTAAAAAAACGAAATAAAAAAGGCCAGAACCTGCAAGTTCAATCGGCACAATAGGGTTAAAAATAAGGGGAAGCTTCATATTACCTAAGAATTTTGAGAAGATCTACGAGCTTGACTTCTATGCCATAAACTAGATTTCTCCTTTCCAGATGAAATGAAAATGGTTGTGGAGCTGAGAGGCCAATGGGTAGCAGAGACAAATGGTCGAATGAGATACAGAAAAAAAAAATATTAAAAGAAACCCTAACGCAATCACGATGAGATCACCGTCGTCCATGTGGAGGAGATCCTACGCTGGAGAATTACACGCATAGCTGGAGGGTTCAATCACCAATGGAGTGAGCCATGTGACTATGGTACTATGAATTAAATGAACCAAGATCTCGAGGAAAATACTATCTAAAGTGTTGGTGTAACATCATACAGAGCCACGGTCTCATTAAAACGTTAGTAATTGCCAAATTGTTTCATATCCAGTGCCAGGGCTATAGTGAATGATATGGAGGGCACATAAAAGTTATTAACGTGTTTCAGTATATATGAGATTCATATGTGATTTTATATGTTCATAATGATATCGTAAAAAGCCAAACGTTAAAGTGGACAATTAAATAAGTGGTAATAACTATGTGGTGATGAATATAACTTAGGACTAGGCCAAATGGAAAGGCAAGTTCAATTATAAAGAGTTATATATTTATTAAAAAGGATAGAGATGAAATGATATAGATATGTATATTGTAACACCTTATTTAAGGTATGGAATAGAAATAACATAATGAATGTGGTGTTAATTTGATTAATGTTGGATAGAGTTAGGAAAGAGGTAAGTTAGGGAAGTAATTCTAATGTAAGTGTTAAGGGTGGAACCTTAACAAATAATTTACCCTTTTCCATTTGAATAGAATTGGTTAGTTAAATGACACGAGAAACTCATAGGAATCATATAATTGAATTATAGTACTAAAGAGTAGATTTCAAGGGAAATAAAAATCATGACATTAGGTGATGATAGAAGATGCATCAATCTCTATATCATGATCAAAGGATAAAAGGAGTAAAATATAAGCGACAACAAGTATTGAATGAGAATCTGACAATTAATTAGATTAAAGTACAACAACTAAAATGTATGTCAGATAGTATTCGTCAGAGTATGATGAATCATAGTAAGTCTATTGTATGTGAATGGTATGAATTCAATAAATAGAAAAAAAAATTGTTGGAAGTAGAGTTGCTACATTTTGGAATTGTGGACAACTGTATCAGATTATCTGAAATATGTTGTAAAAGGCCTTGGGATTCAAACAAGGTTTTGCTAATATAATGAATACATGTTTCTTTAATATATATATATATATATATATTGGAGGGGAGAATTTTAATTTACCTATAGATATGGATATAGAGATTTAAGAAGGATTGGGAGTAGAAGCCAAGAGGATTCTAAGTTTGGCTTGAGAAAGAAAATTAAAATGGTTTTCAAAGGAGGAGGAACTGTGATTAGGATTAGTAGGTGAAAAGTGGATAATATATTGAAACAAACATATTAAAGGTATGAAAATGTTGCAAAAAAAGGTATGCTTATAATATCTAGTTGTAAAAGGAGGTTTCTAAAATTGGAAAGGTGTATTAATGGGAGGGGATTCTCCCCAATCAAGGTGATAGAGCATGAAATCAATATGTTAATAGGACTGTAGGCCTTGACCCCAAGCCATGGCGTACTTCAATGTGCCTCACCTCCATTAAAAATTAAATTGATGCCTCAAGTTATTCAAAAACTACCATGCCTGGAATTTTGAATTGAATGTATGTGTGTGATGGACGTCTCCAGAGTGAGAGCACTAGTAACCATAGCCTTTCTCCTCGACATTCTTGACATTTCTATTTTAGAAAATACATTGTATATAATTTATTGGGTGACCATGATTTCTGAATACAATCTTTCTTTTATCGAGTTAGTGCTGGGGAGCTTCCCTTGGTCCTTACTCTTGCCCTCATCTGTGCTTGAATTTGAGGCAGAGCAGTGTGCAACATCCACTGGTTTAGCTTTCACTTCTGTAGAAGGGATCAATATTTTCTTTGCGCCACATTTCCTATGGTTGACGATATCTGAACATGTCTATACCACTCGTCTATTCCTCCCCACGGTTACTATGATTTTTTAGTGAGCCAAATTATAGCATGGGAAAGGGATGAGAGGTAGTATTAGTGGTTTGAGGGCCTGTTTCAAGGTTCAAGCCTCAAGTTGAAATTACCTTACTCATACTTCCCCAAAAAACCAAGCAGATATCAATGAGGTGGAGGAGGAAATTTTGCAGGAAAGACATGGCATCCTAGACTTGAAATTTTTGGAGAGTCTTATAACCTAGATTCTTGACATGGGAACCACCAATGACTACCAATATCACTACTTACACATGGTGGATTTATACTGGCATGCTAAAATTCTCATCGGAAAGGTACTAGTCGATAGGAAGGAATCCATGGACAAGATAATGAAAATGTTGGATGAGTTGAAGCAATAATTGCTAAATGTCAATAGAAGATTGCAACACCTTGAATTGAACTTACCTCTTATCCCAACAACACTGTCCTCCTACAAGCATGATGGTCATCCTATTGATTTGGATACATATTTGTCTTATTGATCGATAGGTCACTCATTGTTAGTTTTTTTGTGATGTTTATTGTTCTAAATTTTATAGTTGTCACTGGTTATGTCTTCTTGGTTGTTTTTTTACTAATATGGGTCAACCATTCTCTTTTTGTCATAGGGTTTTCAAACTCTCCTCGGGATTTTAGACTCATTGTTCGTTTTCTTACTTATGGGACAAATTTTATTTGGGTTAGTATAATGGTGTTATCTCTGAGACTATATTGGACACTAATATACACTTTTTTATTCCGTCCTTAGTTTGGTTTCTCTAGTGGCAGTCGAGAGATGAATAACCTCTTAAGAACTAGGTACTCTTTCTAATATAGCAATGAAGACTTAACTTACAAAAAACGATATGGGAGAGATTTCTACAAGCTTCATAGATACAAAATAAACAAAAGGATGAGCAAAATTGTTATGGCATAGATTGACTAAGTAAATCTCTTCTCCACCATTAAGCTTATATTTATTTTAATATGATATATGATTATTATTTTTTTCAATTATTTGAAGTTCACTGCTATCATATATTTTATTTTTCTATCATTTTAATTTAGTATGAAAGACAAATTTTGATCCGAATCTCGATCAAGGGAAATTTTTTTCTCATAATTTCACCAAACAAGAACAACAGTGATTGGACCATCGCAAGGAATCCAACACAACTCGTTTCATTGAAAATCGAGTTCGGATAAGGAAGTTATAGTTTGTTGATCATCTTTTAGAACAGGGAATTAAAAAAAATATGTATTGCAGAACAAGTACAACTGATGACATGGCAGTCTAGTTAGCATGCGGATAATATTCTTCAGTTTTTGTCCAATGGGACTGTGAAAAGTGTCACAATTGGATTTGACAACTTGGTTTGTGAAGGTAAAAATTTTCCAATGTCCTCGAAGGTTGAATGTGGGTTCACGATTTTTATGTGCTGGAAATGATTTTATTTTATTAATTAAGGTTATATATATATATATATATATATATATATATATATATATATATATATATATATAATATGTCATATGGTTTTTATATCATATATATATATATTTAATTATATTTCAAAACTTAATAATTATTAAATTCCACATATTAATCAAACCCGAAGTTTATTTATGGTGGCAATCGTATTAATGTCAAAGTTTATTAAACTATGTGGTGGCATTATTCCAAGAATTACGTTGGTTTGGAAAAAGTTTATATTTCAGTTGGAATCATTTAAGTTAAAATTTGGTGAATGCATTACAAACGTTTATAACCAAAGTGCGGGAGCACATATATTCCATAGCACAAAGCTTTGGAATTATATGCAAAAAAGTGCGTGGACGGGCGAGGTCGGGGTTCAACCCCATGACCTCCATGATGCAACTCCACCCTTCTACCAATGCACCACCACCTTGAGACTTGAAAGGTAAGGCATGAATTATGTATTTGAAAGCTGATCTGATCTCCAATGGAAGAATGGAGGGGGCCAACCCTCCTCCACATGACCGCGCACAATATGACCTTGCTTAAGCACCCCACTAATTGCGGATTAGTGTGCATATTATCTATAGTTAATCCAGGTTTAACAATTAATTAACTTGAAATTAAGTTGGAAATAGTTTTGGCAGATTCCCCAAATTTAGCACCACTTCCTGATTTGGTGGAGTTAACTGGCAGGTTTCCAGATTTAGAGGCAGAATCTCGGGAAAAATTTAATGAAGCCTATCTTGAGCAATTTTTGACCAATTTTGCCTTAGGAATAGTATTTCGTAGTATATTGACATGCTATGAATCCATTGGAATAGCTTGTAGAGGAAATGAACCAAATCTACAAGTGTTTTTGGTGACTTGAAGAATTTTGAAGCAGAGGGCCACCAAGAGGGAATGCCATGCACAGATCAGCTAAAGGGAAAATGGAGTGAATGAATAGTAAATTTTTGATTTATTTGATTCTATAAACATATTGGTATAGTTTTTAGAGGTGTTGGAGCACATCTGAAGGTGATTTTGTCACTTTGGAGATTAAAGAAGCCCATGGCAGCCAAGATGGGAGGTCAAGCCTAGAAGAGCTTATAACCAAATTTAGAGATTGAATAGTCATTTTTTGGGTATTTGAGTGTTCTGAAGCTAATGGCACAAATTTCAAATCCATTGGAGAAATATTGGTACTTGTAACTAGACATTTTACTTATAAACCCAAGAGGGCCTAGCTAGTTAAAGCAGGTCCATGGAGATGTAGCCTAGGAGGGGTGAACTCCATTATCATCCATTGTGTTATGTGATTGTTGTGAGTTGCATTTATACATTTCATTTGTTTTTTATGATTTTTTAAAAACTAATTAACTCATAATTTGATCGTCAAAGATGCATGAAACTTGACACTTTAACCCCTTCACAAATGGTTAACATGAGTTGATTCTTAAACATATTTTTAATACTGATAAGGGAGATACCATAGAAATAACTAATTTCCCCATATTCAGATCAAGTTGGTTCAAAGAAATTTTTTAGCTCATTTTATCCAAGGTTAGATAATTCTTCTATAGCTATTGGTCAGTGAATTTGTGCAAGGAGAATTTAATAGTTTGCCAAGTTTATGTGTGAAGGAGAAGGTAAAAATTGAGATATGAAGTCTCAAAACACAAAAAAGAAGCTTTTTATGCATTATAGGTGTAATGGAAACTTCATTAAGCACTGTTTCTAGTCAATATTCCTTACCAAAACTCTTTGATAAAGAGGTGTTGCAGAAGCTCTACATCATGATGGATAGGATGCAAGAGAAGTATGAAGATAAGAGGGAGAACATTAAAATTCAAGAGTAGTTGATTGCCATGAAGGAGGAGAGTTAAGAGCTTCTTGAAAATTTGCATGAGATAGAGACTCAACTCCATATTTCAAATGAGAACCTTGAAAATATGCATGAGATGGAGACTCAACTCCATGATGCCAAGGAAGCGTTAGCCAAGCATGTGCTTGAAAAATAGGTATGCAATTCAATTTTATCTTCAATTTCCTCTCAAAATGAATGTGTAGGTTCTTTTGAAAGACACACTATAGAAATAGGGTCCAAATTATTGATGAAGATAGGCTATCGTAGTAAAGGATTGGGAAAACATGCACAAGGCATAGTTGAGCCAATTGTTGTTGAGGAAATGCATAGATATTTGGGTCTTGGTTATGGAAAACATGATAGAGAAATCTATAAATCCAAGGAGGCACATTAAGGTGTTCCAAGAAGGAATTTCATTTCATGCTCGTTACCTCAAGCTTGTGAAGATTGTGTTCATGAGGAATGCAAAAGTTTTACACCCACTTTGCAAGAATATGCTCATAAGCATGCAACTAATGAGAATGGTGAACAAGAGGATGTGGAAAGCTCTAAAGTTTTTGAATGCATTGTTGGTATTCCAAAGAGAGCCACTACCTCATCAAATTCACCTCCTCAAGAAGGTGAAAAAGGTGAATGTTCAAGGTATAAATCTGCTTTTAATCAAGTTTCTTTTGATTATGATAAACATGGCAAATTCTCACATAATATTTGGAGAAAAGTTGCATGTTCCTTTTGTTGTTTGGATAGCCATCATGTTTCAAGATGTTGGAAGAAGGTAGCTATGCACAGGAAAATTTTAAAGAAAAGGAGGCAAAAAGCCAAAGACAAAGAAAACTGTGATGAAAAGAAGATGCAATCATTTTGCACTCATTTCCATAAGCAAGGTCATCTTGTAGACAAGTGTTGGACTTTGTATCCAGCAAGTCTTCCACAACATTTGAAGAAGGTGGAGAAAGAGAATGACAAGAACGGAAAAGAAGATTCCATAATTGATGTGGGTCAAGATGATTCACATGATGATGATGTGCAGCTGAAAGAAGCGGCATTGAAATGGTTTGGTAAGAGATGGTTGAATTTCTTATCCTATTAAGGCTTTTTATGTCTTTTGATGATTGATGCACTCTTTTCTTGTGGAATGCATGTTTCATGTTTACGCCAAGAAGGTGTTTGAAAGTGGAGTATGTTGACTCACTTTATTGCAGCAAAATTTGATCATTTCAGTACTTTGAGTACATGTAAATATGAATGGGGTTCTTATACTTATGATTGTACTTGTGAGAGAGTTGAAGGATTGTATGCATGCATGGGAGTTTGTGTGTATGAACAGTGGAATTTTTATGGTTTCATTGTGCTTGAACATGCATGAGTAATTGACATGTGTTGTTCGATTGCTTGGTTTAACATGTATGTTGTTAACTTGAGAGTGTTGATTATTTGCACATGCATGAGTGTCGACTTGTGTTGATCAATTATATCGACTTGGAAGAGTTGATTTTGTCTCCAAAGATGAAAAGGAAGATGTTGACGAAGTGTTTCATGAGATGTGGAATTAATTTTTTTTGGAAAAATAATCGTCAAGTTGTTATACATGCTTATGCTTGACTTGAGATTCAGTTGTTTGAAGAGGAATGTTTTTTCAACTTGTATTTGGTCGATAAGTTTTGACACCAAGATGTGAGAGTACATGGAGATGTTCACATGATGTGAAATTAGTTGCTTTGAAGGAGCAAGAGGATATGTTGTCAAGTTGTTTCTTGCATGGTATGCTTTTCAAATTGATGGTTGAATCTGATTATCTTATGTTGTAAAAAGATGTCGAAAAATATTGCAGCCATTGTAGACCATTTTATGTGTTGACGCCAAGAAGAGAAGGATATGGAGAATGCATTCTTCCAAATGTGGAATTTGGAACCATGGAGGTAAAAGAATGGTCATTTATTTTCTTGTTTTTACTGATTGTGGAAGCTATTTGCTGTAGTTCATTCATTGTGCAAAGGAGAAACAATATTCTCTGTGGGAAGACACTAAAGAATCGATTTGGTACAACAAAAGTGTTATATCAACAAGTAGCCAAAAAGTGTTGGATTGGGTTAACAAAAAAAGGAGAGTAGTGGTTGAAGAGCTAAGCCATTTGTAAGGCAAGGCAAGGCATGTTAGTGAAACAAAGTGGTTGTCATAGCAATTTCTCCAAGTAGAATCAAAATGATAGAACTTGGGAAACAAATAACATTCAATTCTCATGAGATAACCGGTTTTTGTGGGTCCAAAACCATGTGAGTGGGAAGGTGTGATCAAAATCTAGATCAAGGGAAATTTTTTTCTCAAAAATGAAAGTGCTCAAAATTGCACCTAACCATAATGACATCGACTGACCCATTGCAAGGAATCCAATGCAACTAGTTTCGTTGAAAACCAAGTTTGGATGAGGAAGTTATGGTCTACTGATCGTCATTCAAAACATGCAATTTATTTAATAAACTATTGTAGAATAGGTACAATTGATGACATGGCAGTCTAGTCAGCATGCAGAGAATCTTATTCAGTTTTTGTCCAATGGGAATGTGACAAGTGTCACAATTGGATTCACCAGTTTGGTTTGTGAAGGTAAAAATTTCCCAATGTCCTCCAAGGTTGAATGTGGGTTCATGATTTTTATGTGCTAGAAATGATTTTTTTTTATTAATTAAGGTTGGAATATATATATATATATATATTATATTTAATTATATTTCAACCTTAATAATTATTAAATTCCACATATTAATCAAACCCAAAGTTTATTTATGGTGGAAATTGTATTAATGTCAAAGTTTTTTAAACTATGTGGTGGCATTATTCCAAATTGTGTTGGTTTGGACAAAGTTTATATTTCGGTTGGCATCATTTCATTAAACTTTGGTGAACACATTAAAAATGTTCATAACCAATGTGCGGGAGTGCATATATTCCATAACACAAAGGTTTGGCATTATATGAAAAAACGTGCATGGAGGGGCGAGGTTAGGGTTCGACCCCGTGACCTCCCCCATGCGACTCTGCCCTTCTACCAATGCGCCACCACCTTGAGACTTGAAAGGTAAGGCACAGATTTTGTATTTGAAAGCTGATCCAATCTCCAATGGTAGAATGGAGGGGGCTATCCTCGTGGGCCAACCATCCTCCACATGATCGCGCATCATATGACCTTGCTTAAGTTCCCCACTAATTCCAGATTAGTGCGCATCTTATCTACAGTTAATCTAGGTTTAATAGTTAATTTACCCGAGATTAAGTTGGTGGTAGTTTCAGTAGTTTCCCAAAATTTAGTGCCACTTCCAAATTTGGTGGAGCTAACTAATAGTTTTCCAGATTTAGAGACAGAATCTAGGGAAAAATTTAATGAAGCCTATCTTGAGAAATTTTCAACCAATTTTGGCTCAATAATAGTCAATCCTAGTATATTGGCATGCTATAAATCCATTGGAATAGCTTTCAGAGGAAATCGAGAAAATCTATAGGTGTTTTTCATCACTTTAAGAATTTTGAAGCATAGGGCCACCCAGAGGGAAGGTCATGCCCAGATCAGCTGAAGGAAAATTGGAGTGAATGAATAGTCATTTTTTATGTATTTGATGCTATGAACACATTGGTATAGTTTTCAGAGGCGTTGGAGCACATATGAAGGTGATTTTGTCACTTTGGAGATTAAGCAAGCCCATGGCCACCAAGATGGAAGGGCAAGCCTAGAGGAGATGATAACCAAATTCAGAGATTGAATAGTCATTTTTAAGGTATTTTAGTGTTTTGAAGCCAATGGAATATATTTGAAATCCATTGGAGAAATAGTGGTGATTGTAATCAGAAATTTGACTCATAATCCCAAGAGGGCCTAGCTAGTTAAAGCAGGTCCATGGAGATGTAACCTACGAGGGGTGAACTCCATTATCATCCATTGTGTTATGTGATTACTGTGAGTTGTATTTCTGCATTTCATTTTTTGTTGAAGAGTTTTTAAAAACTAATTAACTCATAATTTTATCATCAAAGACACATGAAACTTGACACTTTAACCCCTTCACAAATGGTTAACATGAGCCGATCCTTAAACATATTTTTAATAGCGATGAGGGAGCTAGCATAGAAATAACTAGTTTTACCATATTCAGATCAAATTTATTACCATTTATTATTATGAAGTGAAAAACCCAGGGCTTTTAAAAAATAAAATACTTTAGTGCATATGTCATCATGTTCGTAAAGTAAATTTAAAACGAAAGTTTCTGAGGTGTGTAAAAAAAAAAATATTAATAGCTACAATACAACATAATCTGTGCGTCTACCATTAATTAATTCCTGAAGGCCATGCTTCTTTTTGTGGGGCCAACTTTTTCTAGTTATTTGAGAATTCCCTCATTTCCGCAATATATCATTATTTAGTTTATTTAGAAAAAATAAATCGTTTTAATGTTAAATAATCTATCACTTTGTAATAATGTGGTCAGAGGGGGGTTTTAATTTACTTATTGGTATGCATATTTTTTTGAAATCCTAAGCTATGATTTTCTCGACAATGATGACCACAGAGGGGGCTGCTCCCCCTCCTCATCCCTTTTCTTCCTCCTTTGAGGACGAAGCGAAGGCCTTTGAGTCTTAGGTATTTTGTATTGTGAGTCGACCTAAATCGAAGGAGTCTCAATCAAATTTTGTTAAGTGAGTCGAGGCTATCCCTTTTGTATCTCTCCCCAATGGAGTGATCAGAACAACTCTTGCCTTTTCACACTATTCCATAGTGGGAAAATTTACGGGGATGTGGCCATTTGCCCAGTCGTTGGAGTCCTGGCTTGAGTAATCCTAAAAGCCAAAAATGGAAGGGGGTATATGTTTCTATGCTTGCGGTAACTATTTTTTTGCACTCTTATTTGATTGTAAGGAGGACATGGATGTTA